>CM030360.1:21641729-21922663 GCA_017893485.1 Hemerocallis citrina
CCAGAGACTTCGCCGACGCAGCCAGCTCCTCGGCAGCCTTCGCAGCTTTGGCAGACTCCGCGTCAAGTTGCCCCTTGGCTCTTTCCAGGTCAGCCACAAGATCGGCAACCCGGACTTCCAAGGCCTCGACTCGCCTCTGCTCGGCCTCGAGTTGCCGAACCGCCTTGACCTTCTCTGCCTTGTCTTTGTCGCTGGCGGCCTTCAGCTCTTTCTCCTGCTCGGCGAACGTCTCAAGGAGATGGCCGAAGTGACAGGTGGCCTGTAAAGACAACGATAAGCGCAAGATACAGGCCGAGCGGTAAACTTGAAGAAATCCACAATGAAAAACTTACCGATACGAGCGACCGGGCCACTTCGTAGGTATCGTCGCCGACCGTCCCCGCCTTCAACGCGGCTCTATCCTTCGGGGTCACCAAGTGCTTGATGACCTGCACCGACATTTGCGAGTTCCCGAGGAATCCGTCGTGATTCTTCACTCGCCAGTTCGGTACGAACAGCTGTTTGTGCTGCTCGGTCAGGATCTCCTCGGCAGCATCGGTCAAGTTCGGAGCCTCGAGCGACAACGCCGCATTAACATCGAAGGCCCCATCAACCGGGGCCGAGGCCACAGGCGCCGAGGGCTCCTCGTCAACAAACACCATTGAAGGCGCCTCGGTGGTCGGAGGAGGCGGAGTGGTAGTCGAAGCGACCTTGAGCTGCGGAGCTGACGAGGCAGCCACGGTCGGCCTCTTCCTCTTCCTGCCACCGGCCAATTTGGACCTATCGGCCATCATGGCGTTGAAGTCTATCTTCATCGCTTCTGCATCAAACGAAACAAAAACTGAGTCAGTAAGACGAGCTAAAGACTTGGAAGAAAAACAAAAATAAACGAGATGTCAGGAGCATACTCGGGTCGATGGGGCTAAGGCCGGACCCGAACAGCACCTCCTCCGTCAACTCCCTCCAACTCAACAAGGGGAGGGCCATGATCTTCCTCGCCACCTCCTCCTCGGCCGCAGACAGTACGGGGTCGGCTCTCGCAAAACTGGGCACCTCCGGTTTCCACCGGGTCAGAATTTGCAATATTGGTTCCCCCCTTAATATAAAGAACTTTTCTTTCCAGCCTTTGATCGAGTCCGGGTTTTCTATGATCCGAAAGCCCTTCCTCGGCCCCAAGTAGTTGTAACGCCCCGAATCCCAAATACACTGAATTCGAGATGTTCTACAGGATCTTTTCACTTTCTTTAGTACAATTTTACAGGGAAATTAAAACTTTTCATCATACATCAGAGATTACATCAAATTACATCTTTCTTTTGCACAGCGGAAGTAAAATTTACAACAATTGAATAAAAGTACAACAGCATGATATAATCTTTAGGCATCCATTCTTCTTTAATCTTTAACATGTCATTTACCTGCATATAAGACTGTGGGTACGTCAGTTTATTCAACCGACGAACATTATACACGGCCATCCTCTCTATGCCGGAAATAGTATAACTTAACTTTTCATATTTAGCAAACACAAACTTGTCACATTCAAACTAAAGGGACTACCCTATTGATGTCGTGTTGTGATTGTGCACTTAATCCTTAATGTATTTATTAATGTTACATGACACTAATGCACACTTGTTCGGATTCTATGCATCCCATACTACATAGGTCCGAGGGCAAGCCCTTATTCGTTCTTCATCTTTATAGGGTTCAATCCCCCGTTATGTCTTAGTCTACTACTGTAACTACGGTAGTGTCTTAGATGTCCTATGATCTATGAGCCCATGTCCAGGCAGCCTGGAGGGGAATCCCACGCACTGTCACGGCGCATCGAGCAGGCAACCTATGGACAATTCAGCCTCCGCCATGGAACAATGGCACCACCCATAGCCACTCGAACATCCCACGAGCGTCGCCACCGGGACGGTACTCGGGAGCCGTATCCACGCCATGTCACGACGCATCGTGAAGGACCTGTGAATACCCTTTCACCGCAAATCCGTTGGCCCCCATACCCGTGTTTTTCTTCTACTTTCATCACATCACCACTATGTACTAGTCCTTAGTTTTATTAAAAATCATGAACAAAATAATCTCTAGAGTTAGCCTCTCCATCAACCGGACTTATTCATTTGTTTCATCATGACCAACCTTGGTCTAATTTCATCTCAATTCCTTTTTCTTTTTCAATGCCGGGAAGACTTGGCTACTCTAGTTCGAATTTCATTTCACAATCTTCAACTTGAGTACTTACAGCTCGTAAGATTCATATTCAAAGCCAAACAAATTTCTTGTTCTTTCATCAACATGATTTCTAATTCCATAATCATACATGAACTCATGCACTTCATAATTTCACATTTGAAATTCATATTACTAATAAACATTCATACTTCATATTTTGCACAATATTCTCAAGTGAGAATTAATAATATCATGTCACACAACAAGGTTCTTTTTGCCAATTACTTTCCAATAAATCCATTTCAATTTATCTTTATAAACTATAATTTTCATAAGTGTGTATCTTAGAACCATAGCTCTAATTGTGCATTTTGTTCACAAACCATATTGTATTTCATTCAAATAATACCCAACTCAATCTTATAAAATTCCTTGCATTTTTATGAGAATTACCATATTTTTTCTACATTTTTTGGACATCACAAACTCACAAAAAAAAAGTATTTTTTATAAGTGCCGAAGGGAGGAATCGAACCCAGGCACAACGGGAAACAAGCCAAGAGCACCCGCCAACCGGCCAAGCTATGCTAGTGGTATGAAAGGGGGTCAAATAGTACATATGGTATACAGGTCGATAGTTATAAGTTCTCAAAAATTTGTAGAAAAATATTGTAATCACTGGGGCTCGAACCGCTCGACCCAGAGAAGCCACACGCCGACGCTGACCGCCTGAGCTACTAGCTCAGGTTGTCCCAGTATTGGTTTAAAGTCTAAATAAGTTATTTTGATACTGTGGTTAAAACAACTCAATGTTCAACTACACTTAGTCTCATATGGCTTTTATGAAAGGTACTGAAAATTTCCAGATTATCTTTCTCTTACATGATCTTTATGTCAGTAAGATTAAAATAATTTTTGCATAAATAAAAGTACATTTTTCACACAAAACCACGAATTGTTAATCACAAATCATTTTATTCTTTATTTTCGACATTGGTTACAATTAGTCCCCAAGTCTCTTCCATCCCAAATTATTGTGCGTTTTTGCTGATATTAATCTTTCCTCTAACATACACAAATCTACTTCTTTTTAATTTACCCATCCTCACAATAATTAAGGAGGTCTCTTCACAAATTAGCACTAACAAGATATGGGTTTTCTTTTTCATACAATTAGTGATAGCAAATAGTGTTTCCTTTAATTTAACATATACTTCTAGTTCAATCATGTGCATCACAAAAATATGTCGTCACTTATCAATTATTAGGTTCACATATCAACATACAAGAAAGTTGCTCCTTTAAAAAGCGTGCTCTTTCTTCATCAATTTGCATGTTTCAACTTTTCCAATTAAACTATCATTTTGCCTTCTCAAACCTCAATACTAACATCATCCATTTATTCTAATGAGCATGAAGAAATTTTATCTACAACTCAATTAACAATAAAAAGCACATACAATTTGTTCATTAACATGCTAATCAAGTTGTAAACTAACTTTCCCAAAAATGTATTTTACTAACATTTTCCATAGATTATTTCTAATTAAGAACAAAGATAATCAACTCACTTTGTAATCACATTCTTATGGCATACAATCACATATAATTCACATATCATTAATTCAATCATCTAGAGATTATTTATTCAATTAAAGGCGCATTCTTATTAATCATTTTTCATGCAATTTGCTAATGAGATCTAGCATACACTCCTATATTAGAAATATGAAATGTTTTACCCACCTTGAATGGAGAGAACTAAACAACACAAGCCTTGCAAATGAAAGCACCTCCTCCTAGCCAAAGCGCGCACAAGCTCCAAGCCTCCTAGCCAAAGCCGAATGCTTCCAGCACAACCGAATGCTCCCCCTTTGTGATGGCCGGCCACTCCAAGCAAGCAAAACCCACACAACTCTCTATCTTTTATAACTCACACTATTACAACAATAATACTATAGCTTGGAAATATAATTTGCATATCAAAATAGCCATGAGAGGGGGGGGTATTTATACTAGAGAATAGGTGAAATGGAGGGCCAAGATTGAGTGGTTGGTTGTAGAATGAGGGGCCTAGATCAAAGTAGAAGTTATGCAAACTACCCACTTCCATGAAACTACCACCATGATCACCATGATCAATTTTGAAAATCCCTCCAAAAGAATGTAACCCGGCCTAGAAAAGAGGGTGTGCATTGCACGTGTACGTGTAGTGCACGTGCATGCAACTAGGCCAAATTTGTACCTTTTTAATTTGTATAAAAATAAATTAGTTAAAAAAAAAGTCTTCTACATGACAAGTTTAATTAAAAGAGATTAATTCATGGGCTTTCTTTTTGGGCCAAAATAGTTTATAAAAATAAATAAAATAAAATACATTTGGGCTTTTAAGAAAAGGCCTTTTTAATTAAATCAAAATAAGACTTTAAAGAAAGGCTTTTTGTACAAAATAATTTGAGAACAAATTTATATATATTTATACACATCATAATAAAAATAATTCAACCCAAAATATTGCACGTGCACACTACGTGCAAAATAAATAATTTTCCATTAATTGAAAAATCAGGGTATTACAGTAGTAGCGGTGCTCGGTCCTGTGCATCCGATTTATCCGATATAGGCCTCGGAAGACTGTCAGATCCGGCTCGACTCCTGCGTTCTGGCACTGGAGCAGGAAGGCGTTCACATGACGCCATGTGTTCGGCATGAACTGGGTCGGCGCGAGGCAGAACCATCTGAGGAGCTGAAGAATGAAAGGGTGCAGCGGAAAATGTAGTCCGGCGTTCAAGGAGTCGAAGTCGAACATGCACATATCCAACGACGACAGCTTGGAATTCGCTCGCATCCCAGCGCCGGGGACCATCAGCTTGTACTCCGGAGGGATGGCGAATCCCTTTCTGATCCGAAGGAGATCCCTCTCGGATAGCACCGAAGCAATCTCGTCGGCTTCAGTAGGAAGAGCCGGGTTGGGTTCTTCGTAAACTTTCGACCGACCGAAGATCGCTTTCTCCAAGAGGTTGCCTTCGTACTGCCTAACCCCCGAATGCCCAGACAATACAGAAGGATATCGTCCCATCTCGGGGGCTTGCTTCGGGTTTTCCACGATCTCCTCGACCACGGGAGATTGGGTCGCCACCCTCCTCTTCTTCTTCTCCTTCCTCGCTTCGGTCACAGACGGCTCGGCGACCTGTTTCCCCTTTCTTCGGATCTCTGCCCTTCTCCTCTCCTCGGCGCCATCATCGCCCGAAGACGAGGTCCCACTCCCCGAGTTCACTCTTGACATCTCTAAAAAAAAGCTAAGGCTAGTTGACTGACCTTTGAAGTGACGTTCACGGTCGGAATGTGCTCGCCGGAAATCGCCTGGCCCACGCGACAGATAGCGCAAACGCCTTGAAGCGAAAATCACCACTAGCGGAGAGCAGAGAGTAAAAGTGAAATCTTAAGAGTGAAAAGTGAAGAATGAGCTTGGGGGTGGGGGAATGATCTTTTATAACCCCAAAAGCGAGTTTGGGCCGCCTTGGGAATCTAAAAAGCCCATTAAGAAGCCAAAATGCCAAAGCGGAGCGTTACGACATTTCAGTTTCAACAACAGAGAATCCTCAAATCACTAAGTCCACGACTCGGCCACCGGTATGCCTAACCGAGCTACCGAACAGCTTGACTGGGCAACCGAGCCACTGAGTCCCTTCAAAACAGCTCCAAGCTACTAAGCCTCCACACCTCGGCCGACGTCACCGAGCTTCCGAGCCGAGAGGACGAGGAACCGACCCTCGTATATGGAGAAAAATCCTTCCGAGGCAAAATTACCGTCGGATCTCTCCAAAATTCGTGTCAGAGTTCGATGGACGGTTCAGATTGCGCCACGCCCACAAAACGACAAGATAACGTTTTCTCGTGATCTAAACCCCATCCTCGTGATTCGCACCATGATGGACGCACTAGATCCGACCACGTGCACCTTCCGAATGGCCTGCCACCGGCCTGCTTAACCGAGCTACCGAACAGCTTGGCCGAGCAGCCGAGCTACTGGGCTCGGAAGAGTGAAACCAATAAACGACATCCTTCGAAATCTCCAACTCAGTGCCTCGGCCAACGACACTGAGCTTTCGAGCCGAGAGGACGAGGAACCGACCCTCATATATGGAGAAAAATCCTTCCGAGGCGAAATTACCGTCGGATCTCTCCAAAATTCGTGTCAGAATTAGATGGACGGTTCAGATTGCGCCACGCCCACAAAACGACAAGATAATGTTTTCTCGTGATCTGAACCCCATCCTCGTGATTCGCACCATGATGGACAGACCAGATCCGACCACGTGCACCTTCCGAACCGCCTGCCACCGGCCTGCTTAACCGAGCTACCGAACAGCTTGACCGAGCAGTCGAGCTACTGGGCTCAGAAAAGTGGAACCAACAAAAGACGCGTCCTTCAAAATCTCCAACTCAGTGCCTCGGCCAACGGCACTGAGCCCCCGAGCCGAGAGGACGAGGAACTGACCCTCGTATATGGCGAAAAAACTCGCCGACCTACCTCAACCGTTGGATCTTGTCAAAAAGTGCGCTCGTCATGATGGACGGTCCAGATCTCGCCACGTCCACTAAATGAAAAGATAGCGTTTTTTGGGGATCCGCACTGCAATGGACGCTCAGGATCATGCCACGTACCTCGGCTGATTCCGAGCTACATAAGCCGAGCCGAGTGGACGAAGAACCGACCCTCGCATCCGACGTGATACCCGTCCGAGCCGAGGCGATGAGGAATCGACCATCGTATATGGCGAAAAAACACACCGACCATCCTCAGCCGTTGGATCTTGTCGAAAAGCACGCTCGCTATGATGAACAGCCCAGATTTCGCCACATACCTCGGCAAATTCCGAACCGAGGGGACGAGGAACCGACCCTCGTATACGGCGAAGCATCCGGCCGAACCGAAGAGACGAGGAACAGACCCTCGTATCTGACAAGATACAAGGCCGAGCCGAGGGGACGAGGAACCGACCCTCATATATGGCAAAAAAACACGCCGACCCACATCAGCCGTTGGATCTTGTCAAAAAGCGCGCTCGTCATGATGGACGGGTCAGATCTTGCCACGTCCACTAAATGACAAGATAGCGTTTTTTGGGGATCCGCGCTGAGATGAACGGTCCAGATGACGCCACGTATCTCGGTTGATTCCGAGCCGAGGAACATACTTGCCGAGCCGAGGTACCGAGGAACCGACCCTCGTTAACGAAGAAATTACTTGCCGAGGAATAGGGATCGTCTGATCGCTCAGAAATTCGCGCTCGGCACTGATCAAGGGTCCAGATTGCGCCACGTCATAAATTGGTATTTAAAAATCGATTTTTATTTATTTAAATCGTTTTATTTATTTAAAAATTGTGAAAAATTGCTAAAAATTCGGGAAAATTAACTAAAAATTCTAGAAAATAATTAAAAATTCGGGGGGATATTTTTGAGCCCCTGAACGAACAATTATTGCCTAGAATGTACTGTTAAGCCCCCCGAACGATTAGTTACCACATCGCAAAATTAAATAAATAGCCTGAAAAAATAGATAAAGGCCATCAAATACTCGATACGGCTACAGAACAGCATATGGCTTCAAAAAATTACCTTATTACCAACTTCGAGATTCAAAATCCTCCATTCAGACTCCGATACAACTCCACTAGCCACTGAAACAGTTAAACTACTCCTCAAAGCCTGATCACACTCAGCCTTTAGGAGTGGGGGGCTCGTGATATGGCTAAAAATGGGGTTAAATCGGAACCATCCAGATTGGACACGAATCTTGAAGCTCAGGAGTAAAACGGTAATTTCACATACAGATGGGTCCGAAACGGGTACTGGGTCTCCTTCTCTTCAGACCCAACACCCCACAAACGGATCCACTCCAACTGGGTACGGGTCCCGACCCAAGACAAACCCAGATCACCAAGAGGAGAATCAGGGCCACTGATTTGACTGAATCAACGGGCCTGATTTGCTCCCACCGGGAATCAGGGGTCAATTTCCTAAAACAGAATGGGAGGATTTTTCTCCTGACAGTTACGCAGGAAATCAGGCCCCTAATCATTCCCATGGTGACTATAAATACCTCCCCCCTACCACTGTGACCAGGTAATCACTCTTTTTCCACGTTAAAGCTCTTTCTTAATCACCACTGGTTACTGACAAGAGCGTCGGAGGGTGCGTCGCCGGAATCAACCCCGGTGTATCGCACTTCCTTGCAGGTAGCGGCAGGAATCAGAAGGCTTGGATCAGCTATTCAGGTTCCCTACGAACTCACAAATCTCATCTGTTTACCCCCACACCAAATTCAGCGGTAACACCTAATAACTCCAGAATTTCGGCTATTAAAGGCTGCTACAGCCATCCTCCCTCTGCAAAAAAATAAAAGTATATTTTGATTATTAATTTCTTGGAGTTTCGAAGAGAGGATCTTGGATTTTTGCAAAAGGATGAGCTTTTCTTATTCTTTATTACTTTCGTTGAATCTTCAATAAGGTGAGTGACATATGTTCGATTTCTTGTTGTTCTATGCATGTTATATGTGATGATTTGTCTAGTAGGATGCATATTGGATGATTGTATGATGATATAATGAATATTGATGGGTGGATAATTAAAAGTGAAACTTTTTATGAATAATATGCAATTGATGAATAAAAATTCTATATGGATGACTTAAGAATGTTAAGAACCTAGTAAAACTCATGGGTATGTTGATTTCATTCATATTCTTTCTGATTTGATTATATATAATTAGTATGTAAGATTTATGATGTATAAAGTTGAATAAAGAAGAGTATTTACTAATGGTTTATGTAAACATAATCTGTTGATCTTTTAATGAAGAAGAATTTGACTAATACATGTTGTATATGCATATAATCAAGGGCAAATGGATTCAATTAGTTGTATATGTGTTTAACAAATTGCAAAGAGGGGTTTTGAATTCAAAAGATCAAGTTTTGAAGTGTTGAGTTGGGTTTAGATTTCGGGTCTGATGATGTGCAGGCCGAAAGTGATTTTTGAGATTTTTGTGAAGTTTTGATTGGATTTTTTATTTGTATTAAAATTGAAATTGAATTAAACAATATACCACTCATATAAAAGGATTTCTTGATGTTTTAACTGATGCATATACACATATATACACCTACACATGTATCTTCCTGATTTGAAGAGTTTTTGTTCGAAAAATTGCTCTTTTGTGATTTTGTTAAGAGTTTGATTTGATTTATGAACTCCAGTATATTAGAAAAGTTGTATTTGATTATCTCAGGATTTTAATTTTACAAATTCATGTTTTTAAAGAGTTTAAACTAAGTATCAGTTGATAAGTGAACAAATTTTAAAGCTGCTGTATAAGAGCTGTTTTTTACATGTCAGTCGACTGTCCATTTTTTTGAACTAAAATGACAGTCGATTGTCAATGTCTTGGTTTTGGATATTTAGCATGCCGGTCGACCGTGAGATTTTGAACTAGACTGTCGGTCGACCAACAGCTGCTGGTTTGGCTGTTTTGTTGAGTTCTTGTTTGTTTTCTTGAACGCTTGTTTCTTCGTACTTATGGATTATTGAACTACTGTTTTAGATGAAGTTTTTGCTACAGATTACCATATTTTACAGGGAGTTATATTTTGATTATAACAGAGTTTACCATGTATTTCTATGACTTTAAAAAGCGAAATCTATACGGATTTGAAGATATTGATGTTTTGTGATTTTTCTATAACTTCAAAATGTGGAAACTCAGTTATTTAATGAATTTAATATCATATTTCAGTTCTAGAAATTTGTGAGTATTCGGATGGATTTGGATTTGTTTGATTTTAAAGAGGTTTTCTTACTATAAGCGAATTGATTATGGAATCATGGGTTTTAATGAAAGATTTGTGTTGGTTGAGTTGTGAGTCTCTAGAAGGTGAATGGAACCCTAGTTACCGGCAGTTGAGATTTTGTGGTTTGGCCAGTTGGGACCTTGTTTTTGATCAGTTGAGTCAAGTCCGATAGGGTACACCAACTCTTGGAGAATTGTTAATCAATTAAATTTAATCAAATAAGGACAGGCACTAGATGGTAATATGATGAAATGAGTGCAAACATGAGTTATGGACCTCAGTATGATCTAAGGTGTTCGATAATCCACGAAATTATCGAGGTGTGAGTAAAATAGTCTCCAGAATTACTTGCGGTGTGGGATTGATCTTCAGAATTATCGGGGTCGAGAAGACGCTCATGGGGTATTCATGTGATGAGGCGCCATAGCTTGCGGTGTGGGGTATTCTCGAAGATTCCCAGGTGTGAGTAAAATAGTCACTGGAATTATCTATGGATAGGGATTGACCTCTGGAATTATCGGGGCATGGGCTAGATACACACAGTTTATCTAAATCTCATTATAGTCATCGTAGTATGATTAGTTGCATAACGAGCGATTTAACCCTATAAAGTGGAGAACGATAAGGGCTTGCACCGGACCTATGGGTTGTGTGACGCATAGAATCCGACAAGTATGCATTAGAGAGTCATCATACTGCATTTGTGTTTTCTTGACTGGTATTATGCATGATGTTTCTGTGTTCCTACACTTGACACTTAGCCTAGTTTCACTTAATGATTTATGCTTTATTTTATCGTCATTTCATATTTCATTGTTATTACTGTGGGAATATGTTGTTTATGAAATTATTCTTTATGCTTCATTTTAATTGTATTTTTTTTTTAATGTCACTCACACCGTTATGGCTGACCCCTATAGTTTTGGGGGTTAGGGTTATCTCTAGCCTCATGCTTTACAGGTAGGTGTCGTTAGCTTGGGATTGGATGCTTGTGGTAGAATGATAATATGGCTTATGCAGATTGTAAAAGAATGGATTGTAATATAAAGAAAATGTAATTCAAGGTGTTTAGTTTTCCGCTGTGCTATGTAAAGAATTGATGTAATTAAATTTAAAAAAATTTCTGTGTTTTGCTATGATTACTATTACATTAAGGTAGATGCTGGGAGTTGTGCCACGTATTTCTGAATTTATTTATTGGAAATTCGGGGTGCTACAGAGTTTGGTATCAGAGCATGCTTAAATAGTAATGATAAACATGGTTTTAAAAAAAATACCTAGGTGGACATTAGAGAGTGAGTACATAGGTATGGACATTAGAGTGTGAGTATCACATGGAATTAAAATAAGATGAAATGGTTTGGGGTATGATTGAGATTTTGCCATAAGGTATTGATGTGAATATGAATCGTGTTGTGATGCTCTAACTTTTCCCCTCATTTTGCAGTATTTGGTATAATGGAAGGACGCAGACCAAGAATGGTGGGAATGACAGCGAGGCTGAAGGTTCCAATGGGAGCAGGCTCGACTTGGAGAATGAGATTGCCGGGATGTATCAGACCTTGAACACATTCATGGCAGCCAACATGACTCGAAATTAGAACCAAGGGGCTGGACCAGTGCTTGTGAATGCATCCAATTAAGCAGGTAGAGTCCTTCAAGCGGATGAAGCCGCCTGTTTTTGAAGGGAGGTCTGATCCAAATAAGGCTAATGATTGGATTAGACAGATGGAAGTGGTCTTCGAGGTTTTGGAAACCCCAGTAGCCAATAAGCTGAAGTTGGCTACAATGCAGCTAGAGAAGGATGATGGCATCTGGTGTCAATCAGTGAAGAGGACGTTTGGGGAAGAACAGGTGACTTGGGAGGATTTGTAGCGCCCCGAATTTCTAATGTAATAACTTAGAAAATACGTGGCACAATCTCAGCATCAACTTCAATGTAACAGTACACATAGCCCAAAAACACAATAATTTTATTCCAAACTTTTGTTACAATAATTATTTTTCAAAACACAGCGAAAATACAAACACCTTGAATTACAACTTTTCTTTTACAACACAAATTTTACTAAAATTTTACACAAGCTCTATTACATCAGTATATCACAGAACTATCTCAACCATCCGAGCCTAAGTGCAAAGAGTAAGAAAACTGGAAACCACAAGCATAAAACCAAGAATACATCCAGTACATGCAAATGTACCCTGTCTAAACAACATCCGGAGAATTACCTCCCTTCCGTGTACCCCACGACATGTGCAGATACACCCGGTACATACAAATGTACCTAGTCTAAACAACATCCGGAGAATTACCTCCCTTCCGTGTACCCCACGACATGTGCAGATACACCCGGTACATACAAATGCACCCTGCCTATCCGGAGAATCATCTCCCTGCCTATCCGGAGAATTACCTCCCTGCCTATCCGGAGAATTATCTCCCTGCCTATCCGGGAATAGGCCCGTAGACCTTCATCACACGAATATCTAAATAACTCAAAACAACAACTAACCAAGACCCCTCAGGCCTATCTCAATAAATCTCAAACAGAACCAAGACTCACTAATCCATCGTCAAACGATCAAAGGAGAAATCTCTCCACTTAACAGAGCTCATGTCTTTAATACATTCCATAATCCAAATCCGACCATAATATATGTTGAAAACGTATGTTCTATAGAAGAATGATTTTTATAAGGGTAGGTTATAGATCCAAAACATTTAAAGAGTTAGTCTTTTAAGAACATCAAAACACCCTAGAAAAGTATCAGTACCAGTCGACTGCAAAAGTTCACCAGTCGACTGTCCAGAGTGAAAACTAACATCTTTAAGAAGTAAGATCTAAGTGTCTACAGTCGACTGCAAAACTCACCAGTCGACTGTCCAGAAAGAAATCCAGTAACTTTCAGAAAATAAGTTAAGTATTATAAGTTGACTTGCAAAAATCATAAGTTGACTTATAAAAACATAAGTTGACTTACCAACAATATAGGATGACTTATAAAAAAAACATAAGTTGACTTACCAACAATATAAGATGACTTGTAAAAACATAAGTTGACTTACCAACAATATAAGATGACTTATAAAATCATAAGTTGACTTAACAACAATATAAGATGACTTATAAAAACATAAGTTGACTTACCAAATCATAAGTTGACTTAAAGTAGACATAAGTTGACTTATAAAAACATAAGTCGACTTAAAGGAGACATAAGTCGACTTATAAAAACATAAGTCGACTTACCAGAGAGAAATTCCAGAAATCTTTAAAGAAATATTCTAAGTGTTATAAGTCGACTTGCAAAGTCATAAGTCGACTTAAAATACAATATAAGTCGACTTAAAAGGTCATGAGTCGACTTACCAGAGAAAAATCTACGATAACTTTGAAAAATAATTTCTAAGTGTACCAGTCGACTGTATAGGGTCTAAGTCGACTGTCCAGAACGGATTTTCAAGAAAACTAAAGACACAGCAGCTGGGTCGTACCAGTCGACTGAAAAGTCTACCAGTCGACTGTCGGCCTACAGACTGCCTAGTTTTGGTTGTATACGATAATCAAAATTAGGGTTTTCCAAAAGCAATCATTGTTCACTAAAATAATTTGTACTCAAATAAAACAACAATCTCAAAGTATCCTCAGTTTGGATACATTTCCTCCAATCAACCAATATCTCAAAACTCAATTCTCATGTTCTCAACTCCTAATTCTTCCATTAGGATTTCTCAATTCTCAATATCTCCCACAACTCAAAACCAAATCTGATTTGTATACACAAGATCCAGATGTTCCTCCATCTGATCATAACCATACTCGAGTCTTAAAACATGTTTTCAAGCAATAAAGAATTCATCAATCAAGATCTACTAGACGTACATAGATTTCACATACATCATACAACAATAACCATTAAATCGATCTCATACAAAATACACTAAATAAACAACATGTCAAACAAACAACAAAACAATCGTTCACATAAATCAAACCACAAAACAAAGTTCATATTACATACAAAACAAATCAAAATAAAACAATATCACTCACCTTAGAATGAAGAAATCCGACAAGAAAGTCTCCCTTTTGTAAGATCCAAAAATTCCTCTTGCTCTTCCAAAACAAATCTCAAAATTCTGTATTTTAGTAATGACGGCTAGAAAGGTCTATTTAAACAATCCGGAAATAGGTTTTAGGGTTTTACGACAATTTTGCAAAATAATCCCTTCAAATACAACTTTATACATATAGTTCTATTTTTTGGAAATTCCATCAAATTCATTTAAATTAGGATTTAAAAGTAAAATATACTCGTAAATCTCAATTGGTACAGTTCAAAACATCCAGAAAATATAATTTGCACTTTAACCCTTAAAAATGTCAATTTTACAAAAAGGTCCTTCTTTTCTCAAAATTTGCAAATAGTTCCGATTAATTTCAGAAAAATCTGGAAAAAATACTAAATAAATCCCAAATATTAAATAATGATTTTTCATAAGGAAAACTTGACTTTTGAACCTCTCAAGTAAATATTTGCACGTATTTTGCACGTGCAAAAAGATAACTCTTTAGAAAATATTTATTAAATCTCCAGAAAATCATTTTAATTCATTTTCAAATATTTAAAATAATATTTGAAAATACGGGGTTCTACAGGATTTTCTTACGGAGTTCAGGGATCGTTTCTTTTCTCTGGATGTTCAAGAGAAAAAGGCAACGGAATTCTCAAATCTACAGCAAGGCAGCATGTCAGCGAGCGAATATAAGACTAAGTTCACCCATCTGTCAAGGTATGCACCGGAACTGATAGCTGATGAAGCAAAGAAGGCCAAGAAATTCGAGTAGGGCTTGAGGCCGAATTTGAGGTCGCGGGTGATACCGTTGGGCATCAGAAGGTTTGATAAGCTGGTCAGGAGAGCAGCAATGACGGAAGAATATATGGATCAGTTCCAGAAGAAGTAGGAGACCTGAAACAGGAACAAGAGGCCAGCAGTAAGTCAGAGTGGGAAGAAGTTCCCAGCAAAGCAGGGCAAGTTTAGTAAGCCAGAGCAGAAGGTACCCGCAACTCAAGGGGTGAATTGTTACTACTGTAAGGAGGCAGGTCACTTTAGGTCATCATGTCCTAAACTGGCAGCAGACTTGTTTCCAGTGTTAGCGAGAGGGGCATACTAAGCTGTTCTGCCCGCAACTTAAGAAGGTTGGTGCGGATAGGAGCAAATTCCATAGGTAGGGGCGACTGTTCGCATTAACTGAGGAGGATGCAGATAACTCAGAAGATGTGATCCAGGGTATGCAAGAATTTTAAATTAATTTATTTGATGTATTGAATAAAACTTTGTTTAAGAATAAATTGGAGATATGAGTATCATTCTTCATGTAATAGGATTTGTCTTGATTAATAGAATGAATGCAAAAGTTTTATTTGATACTGGTTCTTCACATACATTTGTGTCGCCCAATTTTGCTAAAGTTTTAGGTGTGGAACCTAACGTATTTCCAGGCAGAGTCTTGCCCAATTTTGCCATGTCACCTGCTTCCCCTTTCTCCTCAGCGCATCAGCGCGCGAGCTTGATCTTGATCGATGCCCCAGATCGAGCCACGTCGCCTCACCATAAGATCCCTTCATCGTGGCCGCCCAATCTCATCAGCGTGCGAGCTATCTCGTGATAAACGGTCGTGATTAAATCAAGGTAATTTTTTTAATTCTTTTAATTAATTATTAAATTGAATTAATTATTTAAAATTCGAAAAAAATATTCAAAATTTTGAAAATATTAATTAAATTTCCAAAAGATAATTTTTAATTCGGAAAAAATAATTATTAAATTAGAATAATTAATTTAAAACTCAAAAAATAATTATTAAAATTCAGAAATTGAATAAAAAATTCAAAAACTGATTAAAAAGTAGGGGAAAAATTAGAAAAATCTGGAAAAATTACAAAAATCCAGAAATTTCTAAAAATGATCATAAGTATTTTACAAACTCAGGAAAGCATCGTTACACTCCAAGCGAGCTCTAAACGTCCCCGAGAATGTCGATAAATTCTATGAGCCATTAAAAACAGGCGAACTACTCTTCAAAGGCTGTGAAATTCAGTCTTCGGGAGTGGGGGGCTTGTGATATGGCTAAAAATAGAAGTAAGTCCGGACCATTCAAATTAGGCACGAATCTCAAAGCTCTCAGGGGTAAAACGATAATTCCCACTTCAAACAGGATTTTCTTATTGAGTCAGAGTGGCAGCCCATTATGAAGAAACACAGGATATTTAAGGAGTAATTCAAATTCATGATTATCTTTAAGAGACGGTTTTAAAAAAAATCTCTTATTATGAAATGATTTAAACTCTATTTCTTACTAAAAATACCGGGAAGTAGAGATAAATAATTATCTCGAAACTGTTTCCAAAGGTGACTATAAATACCCCTCTACCCCCACCATAAAAAAAGTAATCAGTATTTTATCCACAAAAGCTCTTTCATAATCTTCTTGATTACTGACTTGAGCGTCGGAGGGTTTATCGCCGGGAACAATCCCGGTGTTTCGAACTTTTTGCAGGTCAACGCAACATCGAGAAACGGTCAACACCGGCAAGAAGTCAGCAGGTTTGCTTTTTTTTTTAGAAGAATCTACATATCATCTGTTTGCTCCCACACCGAAATTAGCAACAACAGGGATGAAGAGGTGTGGATAGGTGGAGGAGAAGGTAGGAGACGACGTTGGTCGGAGTTCCTGATGGTGAGGAGGTCAAACTTCGACGGAATCAGAAGAAGATGAGAATGGGGGTTGGGTTTTTCTAATTTGAGGATTTAGTTTAGCGTTTTAAGAATTAGGAATAGTATTAGAAGTTTAGACAGTAGTATGTATATCTCTAATATTATAAAGGGAGAAGGTCTTAGTGTCATTTGTCAATCTACCAACACGTGCATCAAACGTGCATAACTAATATGAAGAATGTCTCAAGTTCGAGTCCTCATTTTGTCAGTTTTTTTTACTTTAATTTTTCTTTTATATTAGCATGCATCACATGTGTAAATTACTATCGATCTATCTATCTATAATATAATATATTTATTTACTATTTATTGGAAGAGTTTGTCACAAATAAACAATTTTAAATATTTTTTGTCACAAAAGAAACATCACTTTTGTCACTAAACAAACAGGTGCATTGCACGTGCAACTCCAAATCTATTTTTCAACACGTGAATTGCACGTACACATCAATGTTTTTCCTTTTTTAAATAAAAATACGTGTATCGCCCGTTCAACTCCTATTTTTTAATAATGACTTACGTGTATCGCACGTTTAACTCTTAACTCTTTATCAAAACGTGCATCGCACGGGAAAAATACTAGTCAGTATATAACTATACATAGTTATTAAATAAATATGTTATAAATTAAGCGAATATCCATATCTGAATCCCTTTTTTTAGGGATATCAGTATCTGTATCTGTCTGGATACAGATTTCTTCCAGCTCAACCATTTAGGCAGAACACCAAATCTGATTGCAATTTGGAGTCATCCTTATCAGACTGGAAGCTAGCATTAGTGAAACCTTTTACAACAGGCTCTTCCTCGACTCCATATACAAAAAACGAATCCTTAGTCCTTCTTAAGTACTTAAGGATGTTCTCGACAGCAGTCCAGTGACTCTCATCGGGATCTGACTGGTATTTGCTCGTCATGCTCAAGGCATGTGAGACATCTGGACGAGTACATAACATGGCATACATGATAGATCCAATTGCAGATGCATAAGAAAACTTAGTCATGCGGTCCCTCTCATCTTGAGTTGTAGGACATTGAGTCTTGGACAGACTTACACCATGCGACATAGGCAGAAATCCCCTTTTGAACTCCAACATATTTAAATGTTTCAATACTTTGTCTATGTATGTATGTACTCTGACTGAGGCCAAACATTCTTCTTCTTCTATCTCTATAGATCTTGATACCTAATAAATAGGCAGCTTCACCCAAGTCCTTCATGGAAAAGCATTTTCCTAGCCAAGTCTTTACAGACTGTAAGGTATAGATGTCATTCCCGATGAGTAGTATGTCATCTACATACAACACCAGAAAGACAATTGTGCTTCCACTAACCTTCTTGTAACCTTCTTGTAGACATAAGGTTCATCTTCATTCTTGATGAAAACTCTTTGATTGCATCATCGAAGCGAAGACTCCAGCTTCTAGAAGCTTGCTTTAACCCATAATGGATCGTTGCAGCTTACACACCTTTCGAGCATCCGTTGGAGTGACAAAACCCTCGGGTTGTGCCATATACACATTCTTGAGAAGATTTCCATTTAGGAAAGCAATTTTGACATCCATCTGCTAGATTTTATAATTGTGATATGATGTAATAGTAAGCAAGATCCGAAAGGATTTAAGCATGACAACTAGGGAAAAGTCTCATCATAGTCTGCACCATGAACTTGCTTGAAACCTTTAGCCACCAACCGCCCTTTAAAGATTTGCACGTTACCATCATGTCTGTTTTCTTTTTGAAAATCCATTTGCACCCATATGTTTTACCCCTTCAGGTGAGTTTATCAAAGTTCATACTTGGTTGACATACATGGATTTAAATTTAGATCTCATGGCTTCAAGTCATTACTCAGGGTCTAGGCCTTTTACAGCTTCCTCATAAGTCATAGGCTCATCTTGATCCATGAGCAATACATCACCATGTTGAGTCACGAGAAAACCATATCTCTCGGGTTGATGAAGTATCCTACTAGACTTACGTAGGTCTTATGCTACTTGAGCAGGTTGTTGTTCCACAACAATTTGTGGAGCCTACTCCATTTCCACCATTGGTTCGCTGCTCCTTTGCGAAGTTTGAATTTCTTCAAGCCACTGGTTCTTTTGGAGATGAATTCTCTCTCTAGGAACAGAGCAGTCCGTGCGACAAACACTTTGCCTTCAGTGGAATTATAGAAATAGTATCTCTTGGTTTCCTTGGGATATCCTACAAAGAAGCACTTATCAGATTTGAGACCAAGTTTATCAAATACTTGGCACTTTACATAGGCCTCATAGCCCCAAATCTTCATAAAAGACACACTGGGACGCCTCCTAGTGCATATCTCATATGGTGTCTCTTGGACCGTTTTAGATGGAACACGATTAAGTGTGAAAACAGTTGTTAATAGAGTATGTCTCCACAAGAAGCTTGGAAAATCTGCATGACCCATCATGGATCAGACCATGTCTAACAATGTCTGGTTCCTCCTCTCAGGGACATCATTCCATTGCGGTGTTTCGGGTGGGTGGGGGGTGAGAGATTATCCCGCACTCTTTAAGATGGTTATCAAAATCTTAGCTTAAGTATTCACCACCTTGATCTGATCGAAGGGTTTTAATACTTTTACCAAGTTGATTTTGTACCTCATTCTTGAATTCTTTGAACTTTTCAAATGACTCTGATTTGTGTTTCATCATATACACAAACTCATATCTACTGAAATCATCAGTAAATGTAATGAAGTACTGAAAACTTCCTCCAGCCAATGTGTTGAAAGGTCCACAGACATCACTATGTATGAGACCTAAAAGATCACTTGCTCTTTCATCTTTTCCAATGAATGGAGCTTTTATCATCTTGCCCAATAAATAAGGTTCACATACTTCATATGATTCGAAATCAAATGAGTCCAAAAATCCATCTTTATGGAGTTTGGATATGCGGTTTATATTTATGTGGCCCAAACGACAATGTCAGAGGTAAGTTTGGTCCGTATCATTTGATTTGAATCTCTTAGTACTTATATTATAGACAGACATTCGAGGTCAAGAATATAAAGTCCATTACTCAATTGTGCACTAGCATAACAGATATCATTCAAATAAATAAAATAACTTTGGTCCTTTATTATAAATGAAAAACTCTTCTTGTCCAAATAAGAAATAGAAATAATATTCCTACTAATAGTAGACACAAAATAACAGTTCTCTAACTCAATGATAAGCCCAGTAAGTAATGATAAATGACAAGTTCCTACAGCTAAAGTAGCAACTTTTCCTCCATTTCCAACTCGTAGGTCAACTTCGCCCTTAGCCAATGGTCTACTTCTTTTGAGATCCTGCATATTTACACAAATGTGAGATCCACGTCCAGTATCTAATACCCAAGATGCAGAAGTAGATAAATTAACTTCTATAACAAAAATACATGTGGTGGAAGTCTCACTTCCTTTCTTCTTCTTAAGCTCCTCCGGTTACTTATGGCAGTTCATCTTCCAATGTCCGGTCTCACCACAGTGGAAGCATGTGCAGTCCTTGGCTACCCCATCCTTAGGTTTCAAGGCAGAAGTGTTGGACTTGAAATTTTTCTTGCTCTTCCCCTTGCTATTGGATTTCTTAATCTGCCTTTTGCCTTTGTCCTTACCTTTGGCTTGTTGGACCATCATAATAGTTTTTCCCTTACCAATATTTTGTTCAGCAGTTCTCAACATGCTTAGCAGTTCTAGTAGAGGTTTGTTAATTTTATTCATGTTGTAGTTCATGATGAATTGACTATAACTTTCCAGCAACGGTTGCAGACCATGTCAGTGGCCAACTTTTGACCCAAAGGGAAACCAAGCCTTTCAAGGTTCTTTGTACCCAATCATCATGAACACATGAGTTCCAACAAGGCTTTCTCTACTAGTTTGCACTGAAATAATGTCTTTCAGACTTCAAACCTCTCACGCCTAGTCTGCTCTTGATATAGCCTATTTAGGTGTATGATCATATCGTAAGCATCCATGTTCTCATGTTGCTTCTGAAGCTCAGAGTTCATGGTGGCTAGCATGAGACAGCCAACGTCCAAGGCATCATCTTGATGCTTCTTATGAGCTTCCTTTTCAGTACGAGGGGCACTTGCAGCAGGTGGCTAAAGAATAGGTTGCTCTAGAACATATTGTTTTTTCTCATACCTGAGGACTATCCTTAGATTCCTGTACCAGTCTAGAAAATTTGTCCTAGACAGTTTGTTCTTCTCAATAACATATCACAATGATAAGTTATTTGATGTGTTTGATATCATGGTAATCTATCAACAGAATTATGCAAAGTAAATAACATTTCATTGAAATATTTAACTGAAATATGCAAAGTAAGAAATATTTAACCATCAACAGAAATATGCAGAGTATGCATCATGACTTTGAAATATTTAATAAGGTCGTTTATTAAATATACCTCCTACGATTTTTTATTCAAAATCAACAACCTTCAGCATTGATTCGGAAAATCCCATCGTACGATTTTCTAGTAGGCCAAGATCCATATTTCACCTTGTTTGGGTCAACTTTGGCTGATCACCCAAAATCCAGTTATTTAGGTTGGGAACACTTCTCAACTACATCATATGCAACTCTTGGATAGTTGAGTGAATAACACTTATTCTAATCTATCTCATAGACTAAAACCCAACTTTGTGCCTCTAAACTTTCAATTCTATTGAAATAGCCTAATTAAGTCAGACCCAATGGTTGGCAGTTGAATATTACTTTTATCTCATCGCGTCTCACCAGGATAAATAAATGCACCCTACTTTGGTAGGCCTACACTTAATCTATCCTAGCCTTGACGAGTGCCACGCATTGGAAGGCATCTTATTATGACTTAATATTTACTTTGAGAGATTTTTGTTATTTTATTAATTTATCTCACCAGCTATTATCCATTAGTATGCAACAAAAAAAACAATGCATCTCATACAACATTAAAGCATAAAATATATGTAACATGGTTGTGTCCCCTAACACATTTATACTTCCAAGCTAATGAGAGTATCAATAACCAAATATAGGGATTATAGCGTCTTCTCGAAGCAGCTTCTCAGTCAAGTTCTTGTATGATTATCAATTTCTTGCCTTCTTAGTGAGATTAAATTTACATATAAAGAAAGAATGTACAATATGAGTGTAGAGAGAAATGATTAGATTGAGAATGTAGAGAGAAAGACACGACACACATGTCGTGTTCAAAATACCAAAATATAAACAATATATAACAGAACAAAAACCATGCATCACAGAACTAAGTCCACAACCACACACCATGCATCATATAACATAATAAACAAAGAATATGTTGTTATGATTTTATTTAGTTTATTTTAAAAGGAATTGGTTTTCGGTGAATTAATGTTGCCCTACGCAGAGTTGGCACGGGGGTCCCGCTGCCCGGTCAGTAGGCGTGGGTCAAGAGGAGGCCACCCCTTACAGGGTCGCAGGAGCAGCGCTCCAGAGCAAAAAATTGCCTCATCATCCCTTGCCACTGCTAGAGTATGAACTCTTCATGTTTTAAGAAACCCTAACGCCACTACTAACGACGTAGGTGCATGGGCTCTTCATGCTTTAAGAAACTCTAACGTCACTGCAAATCACATCTTGCTGCTCCAGGGTTTTCAATGGTTCCAAACCGAGGGTCACCCTGGCGTGGCATCTGTGTTAACAACCAACACATAAACGAATCATTATATTACAACTGTTGTAAAAAATATATCACATATGAATCTTTCTTCCAAAAGTGCGAACATATCATGAATAATCACATATTATACATAACCGAATTATGATTTCACAAGTGGCTCTGATACCACTGTTAAGTTTCGAAGGCAATCACAGATTAAATATACAACGGAAAAATTACAAAACAATATCGAAACCTAGCCATAGATCTATGCAAAAACCATAAATCATGTTTAGGAGTTATACCTTGAAGATAGATCTGCTGTCTCCACAGTATGCCGATCATAGCACTACAATATTGCGGTGTCTCTATGGTATCCACAAGAACAGATCAAATCACGCTTTCCATCACTCCGCGGTGCTAGCTGCGGAAAGGAGATGTTCCACACGATCTCTCTCTCTCAATTTCTGTAACGGCAAGGATTTTCTCGTGGTGACTTTTCCACATATACGTATCATATATATAGGTGCAGCAAAATAAACCCTAAGAGAGTAATGAGGCTGTTGGGCTCACAATCTGACCTGGATCAGATTCATGTGTGGGCCTTTAAACTTTAGTCGGCCCATTTAATCTAATTAAATGTCCAGCCAATGTCAGGTGTACTCCAAGTCTTACTTGGATCCCCAATTAAATTCATCTTATGAATTTAAATCCGAATTTCGATCCATTCTAAGTGCGTGACCCTGTAGGTTCCCATTACGTTAACAGTAATACTAAAATCATATTCTAGTTTTATAAACAGTGAGCGATATCTAGCAATACAATATTGCTCCTTAAGTAACGGGAATGTCAGTGATTAGACATAACCTATCCGTGACCAATGTTACCATGTAGTCTAGTCCCTTTATCCAGATATCTTAATTGACCACAAAGCATAGAGCATATCACCCTTGTATAGTTCAATCTTTGGTTTCTTGATGTCCGAGTAGACTTACTAAAACAAATGAACTCAATATATCATATTGACTCATTTGAGCACGACCATGCATTTTGTGGTCTCACTCAATCAAGGGGGTCATAGATATCTCTCCTGTTATGTAAGAGGGACAAATCCTATATAAGTCACTCACATCCCCCTGCAAGATTTGTAGTATATTCAATAGTCGACTTTATAATCACCTTATTATAAGCAACGTTTGACGACATTAAAATATATAACTACTCATGTAAGGAACCATAGTGACTTCAAGTCAAAGGACAGCATGCACCATGGTCATTGTAAGAACTGCTTATGACACTCATGTAACGATCCATGCAGTGTTCTCATGGTGGGTCAGTCCAGTACATTATTACTCTAATATGTACCCATGTGTAGACTTGATATCTCATATCCATGACCCGTGAGATATGGTCATCAGTCTACGCACATATTAGTCTCTATATATTATTGTTGTCCTAATTCACAATAATACTTGACTAGGGACATTTAAGAATAGTGTTCTAATTACAACCAATAGGATCTCACAATCAAGTCATGCACTTGATATTCCATGATATTGAACATAATATTCTAAAGAATTTATTATGTCCATTTAATCACAATAAAAAAAAACACAATAAATAAAATGCCTCATATATGAAATAAATGTCATGATGCAATATAAACTAGTAATGTCAATACACAACTAGCCTCTAGGGCATACACCAACACCCTCGTCCCTCGGATTGTCATTTGAGGCACTCAAAAAAATGGCCCAAAATGTCATTCAAGAGGAGGGTCGGCACGCCGAATATCCTACATGCTCGTCCCGTTGATTGTCATTTGAGGGATTCACAAAAGTGGTGCAAAATGCCATTTGCTAGGAAGGTCGGCACGCCGAACACTATACACTTTCGTCCCTCGGATTGTCATTCTAGGCACTCACAAAAGTGGCGCAAAATGCAATTGGCAAAGAGCGTCGGCAAGCCAAACCCCATATACCCTCGTCCCTCGGATTGTTATTCAAGGCACTCACGAAAGTGGCACAAAATGCCATTTGTGAAGAGGGTCGGCATACTAAACACTATACACCCTCAGCAGCCAAACCCCTTACTGCTTCGAACTCCAAACCCCCTCAGCAGCCAAACCCCTTACTGCTTCGAACTCCAAACCCCAATGTTGATAATCCCTGATTTTTCAAAATCGACTATCTAGTCCTTGACGGCTACTAGAACTAGCCTCAAAGAGTGGGTAGCTTGTGATGAGTCATGGCTAATTAGAACCGCGCGATCCGCGCACGAATCTTGGATATCCTAAAGGGAGAAGCAGTTTTTTACGATGGCTACAGACCCACAGCCCGAACATGGGTCGTCTAGAGGCCCACCACATAAACTGCAATCGAAATAGGGATGACTGATCTGCCATTTATGGTTAGCAATCAAATCCCCTAAAGTCAGGGAGATAATTAACCGTGCAGATTCCTAATCAAAAGGATTGAATCAATTCAGTTAAGAAATGATTTCCTAAATGCTCCTCCACATGCCTATAAATACAGACTCTATTCCTCAGTTATAGCTGATCAATATTTTGCCCACTAAACCCAATTTTTCACTACTGGTTACTGACTAGATCGTCGGAGTGTTTGTCGTTGGGATCCATCTCGGAATTTTTGGCTTTCCTTATAGGTTTTCGACAGCCATCAACTAGTGTGACCACCACCAGATCAACAAATCCAATTAAATACTAGCCTCACATCAATACCAGATCGACAACTGTGATTTAAGCTTTTCAATTCAATATAAGAACTCATTATTTGTTGCTCCCACACCAGAAAAAAACAGCATCACTTATGAAACCCAAAGGCATTATTACATCTACTATAAATTAATGTTAACGCACATCATAATTATACTTACTCTAAATCAATGTTAGCTCAAAATATGTCATCTTTTACAATTACAGACAAGCAAAATTAGGCAGTAGCTAATTGCACCTCATTAGGAAATTCAAAAATCAATAGGTGTGTCATAGAAAATCTGGCTGAACCAAAATATCAGCAGAAGCTGTGTGCCTCACCATTTATGACTAACAAAATAATCAATAATAGCTGCAATTTCTAAATTTTGATGTCATTAGACTCATTACAAATAACTTTCTATGTCGGAGAATGCATCAAACTAAAGGTGTGCAATCTTGTGTTGTTTTAAAATACTACTAAAATCAAAGCAAGAAAGATGCACAATCATGTATGTAAGACCTTCCAATGTATGTATATAGAATGCCATTTGATTGATGGTGCATACTTTAAAGAGTGGGGCATTTTGAGATGGTCAGATCATTTTGAAGAGTCTCTGAAGACTGGGTATGTTGTAAAGAGTCGGGAAAAATAAAAAGTATCCTGTATAAGAAGGAGAATATTAAATATAATAGATAATAGCTGAGGGTCATTGAATCTCCTTAAAAATTGTCTCGCTTATAAGAATTTTCAAAAATTCAGGAGATATTGGGGTGGGCCAC
The DNA here is from genome assembly GCA_017893485.1 of Hemerocallis citrina. NCBI lineage: Eukaryota > Viridiplantae > Streptophyta > Magnoliopsida > Asparagales > Asphodelaceae > Hemerocallis > Hemerocallis citrina. Next base: position 21,667,669 of record CM030360.1, read on the forward strand.
TGTATCTCTCTTGGCATTCTGTGTGACTAGAAATTTGCACAGTTCTCATACGTCTACTCTTCATATTGCTGGTTGTTACGTGTCTCATTAATTCGTTTCCTCGAAGCATAATGATTACCATTTACGATATTTCTTATAATTAGTATTAAAGAGAGAAACAAATGTGACGTGTATTTGGAAGCAGGGAACGACAAGGATTAAGATATTGTTGAGGATTAAGATATCGCTGATGGATGGACCCACCCCTAAGGGCCAAGCTGTATCTCAACTTCCGATGGAAAGATAGAGGTGAAAGGTCCAGCTCGGGTAGGCCCGTAACAAAGGCTATTATACATAACGAGAATACTCGACCGTAGACTCAAAAGGTTCTTGAAAAAAATGAACTTCTAGTTGGATATTACTTTGGGGAAATTTCACTAAATCCTAATGAGTTTTTCTGGATTGACATTCAACACTTTTCACTTTCACTTCTAACTACAATAGTTGTAACCCCTGTTTTCCATTTTCTGTATTTTGGGTGTATTTTCTGTATTTAAAATTTTTGTAAATCATTTGTCCGCTTTCAAATTCTTTTTGATAAAATGTATTCTTGGACCTTCTATTTGAAATCTATTTTTCGATCAATAATTTTAGTTGTAACTATTTTCTATGATCGTATTATTGTTATTATTACCTTGATTCCTATTATTATTACTATTACTGTTATTATTATTACTATTACTATTTTTATCATTTTTTTCTTATTATTATTATTGTTTTTAGTATTATTAATACTGACTGGTTATTAAAAATTCACTTCTATGTACTAATTGTATTTGTAGTTATTTTAAATAAATTCTATATTGAATTGTAAACTACATTATTTTATGAATTATGTTTTATTGGTTATTTTATGTTTTCCTATTGGATTTTAAAACCCAATATGCATTAAACCCAATACCCATTAGCTTAAACCCATTATACCCTATAATCCAAAACCATCCTAATAACTAATACCCATTTACTTATCCCTAAAACTACCCAAACCCAAACCCGTTAACCATTTAAGCCTACACCCGAAACCCACTTTCACTTCAGCCATTCCCTACCTCCCGAAACCCTATCTTACCCATATAAATAGAACCCATGCAGCTATCAGCCGCCTCTTCATCTTCCACTCTCTCTCCACCCTCCCCTCAGTGCTCATCGACGGTCGACCACCCTCCTGCAGCGACAGCTAGTCGCGCTGCGCCTCTCCTCGATGCCCTGTCCCCTGTGCCGCCTACCCCAGTGCCGCGACAGCAACATCCCACACCGGTGCCGACTCTCCTCCTCTCCCTGCCTTGCGACGTCCCTCGCCAGCAGCTCCTGCAGCACCGTGCTTCACAGTGCTTCCCCGTCTCCCAGTGCCCCTCCGCCCTCTCCGCCCTTCATTTTGTGGTGCGGTGTCACAACGTCGCACCCCCATCGCGCCAGCCCTGCTGAACCCCAGCGAGCCCCTGCGACAACCTCCCATCACCGCTGTGTCGTTGTGACACCCAGTGCAGCACCATTGATGGGTGTGTTGTTGATCAAGGTTGTGATCATCTTGATTGTGAGCCATTGATCTGTAACCCCTGTTTTCATTAATACGTATTTTAAAAAAAATATTTTCCCGTATTTAAATTCTCAGTATCTTATAATTATTTTTGCCTAATTGATTTTTTTATTTAAACTATTTTTATAAACTCAATTGTCTATTACAAGCCCAAGTTTACATTATTAATTCATTAAATGTGAGTCCAATTGTTTAGCTATTATTTTAAGCCGAGTTGTATTTTGATTTTATTCTGAAACCAAATTGTTTATTCTAAAGCCCAAATTTGTATTTGATTTAATTAAATTAATCCAGAGTCCAAACTCGTATTTTGATCTTATTTATTTAATTAATCAATCCAAGCCCAATTGATTAGCCCAATACACTAATTACTTCATTTAAATATTTGAGCCCATTATTTTGAAGCCCAATCCAACCAATATTGTTATATTATTTTATTTTATTTTTAAGCCCAAGAACTAAGCCCAAACCCAATACCCTATATTTGTACAGATTTGCCCTACACAATCAACCGTATACAATATTTTCTCCACACCCACTTTCTGTCCCGTACTCCAACTCCCCACATCTCCTTAATACCCGTACTGCACTTCCCCCATGTCTCGTAACCACCCCCACTCTCTCACCACGTTCCTCACTTCTCAAACCCCCTTATTATATTATTATATATATCTCCAACTCCCCCGTTTTCCTTCTTCTTCCTTCCCCTGTTTCCAAAACAAAACAAACCCAAGTCCCATTCTCTCCCTCTCTATTCTCTACCAAACAGAGAACCAAATAAACGAACAAACCCAACAACCTGAGCCCAACTTTCCATCTTCCTCTTCCTCGGTCGCACCGCTCACCTCGAGCTCCATAGTCGTCGCTCCAGCCTCGACCACCTCACCCCGACCTCGACATCGCCGCCATCAACGCCGCGAGCCATTCCCGCTCGACTGCCGTGCCACACCTCACCCATCCAAGTCCTCTATCAACCTCCCGAAGCGCTCACTACTTCGCCGCATCATCTTCAACCTCGAAACTCCGAATCATCTCGTCGAGCTCCTCGCCGTCAAGTCGCGACTCCACCATTGCCGTTCGCAGCTTCCCTGCATCGCATCCACCCTGTTTCCCCTCGTCACCGCCTCATCTCCGACCTTGGCGACTCAACCTGCTGCTTTCCCTGTTCCTCCGCGACGCCATCGCCTTCGTCCCGCTCGAGCCACAGCCGAGCTCTGACGCCTTCCACTTCCGCCATCGTCAACCACTCCGCTCCCCGCCATTGCCGTGCTGCTTCCTCTTCCGTTCTACGTTCGCACCATCCCCTACCTCAGTCGAAGCCCACCATCTCGAAGCACCTCGAGCTCCCGTCGCCTTCGCTCCATCCCTGCCGCCCTCACTCCGCACTCCACCGCTCAGCCCCACCACTGAAGCCCCGACCTCAAAGCTTTCCCTGTCGCCGTCCAGCCGTCGCCGAGCTCGCCACTCTCGCCAGTCGCCGCCGTCGCCGAGCTAGCTGCTGCCCCCATCTCTCCCGTACTCAGTTCTCTCCCGCTCGCTCGCTCTCTCTATCTCTTTTTCTATCTCTCTCTCTATGTTCTGAGATAAAGAAGAAGAAGAAGAACGACAGTATTTGAATTGTGGGTATTATTGAGTTACTGGTTGCTGATTTGATAGTTTTATTGGAGTTGATGATTGTGAAGTGAAGTTGGGGTTATTGGTTTGCTCTTTGGTGTTATGTTGGAATCTTACTGTAGTGGAGTTGCAATTGGAGGTGTTTGCTGTCTTAAAACTTTTTGAAGGAGTTGAATCACTTGATTGTTGTTTGCTATTGGAGTTACTATTTTGGCGTGGCTGCCAAATATCTCACATGCATTCTGCTGCCCGAGATACTGATCCCGTTATTCTATCTTTAAATTCATCGTCGTCAACTAACAGGCAAGTATCCTTGTACATTTTATTGTTCTAGTACAAGCACCCTTGAATTACTACAAATAATTAGATTGTGACTCCTTGAAATTCGTTGTAGATCAATATTGAACCTCCAAATTGACAATTCTAAGAGTCACAAAATTTCCTTGCATTTAATTTATAATTATTGGACTCTTTTACCCTTGAACACATGAACACATAGACATATGAACTAAGGAGTCCTAAATTTGTAGATACATGTCACGTTCAGTTTTTGACGAACTTGCAACCCTATGACTTGAAAAACATTTATTATTTGTTGTTTGACCTCCATTATCATGTATTGATGCCACATAATGACTTAGACGCCAAATAACATTTTCCCATGTAACCTACACTAGTAAATTATTTCTGTGAGTTGCTGTCCTGAATTTCTTTTGCTGTTTCGACCCATTTAACATTAGAATATGAACCCGAGCCCTGTATAGAAATTGTAGGTCTGGATGTGTAGATATCGATAGCTTCCGAAAGTTTTGAATTCGGAGTTACGGTCTAAGAGTTATGGCAGTTATACTGCAGCTGTGTCAGTAGACGCAGATTTGCAAAACTGCTGTATACATTTACTTTGCAAATTAATTTAGCTGTGTAAACAGCGAGCGTTTGACTCAAAATTTTATATGTAGTTGCTGGACACCCTATAGGACATCCCCAATTTTTCTTAGAATTAATTTATATCATTTCAACCCTGTTTCACATGTATAAATACAAGTACACAAATCTGCCTGAACAAATGTAATAAGTCGGGGTTAAGGGAAAGACTATAGAGTGGACAATATAGGTAAGTGTACTTAGAAGGGGGCCCGTGTTTCCCAGTACTCGGTTCATGAACCTGTTGCACGTGATGTATTCATGGAGTCAGTTACTTGGCTCATAAACCTGTTGTATTCATGGAACCACTGTGTGGTCCTTGAACCTGTTAATATTCACGAACTTGCTTCGTGAACCTGTTATTTAATTCGTATTCATGAACCGTGCCTGCTTGATTACTTGATATCTGAGTACACCGCCCTATAGACTCCATTACTAGGTCTAAACGCAATTGTTTTGACTGTAGCAACCATGTAGTAAAAAGATGGATGCATGTCGTGCTACCTAGATAGTAATAACTACAAGACTTGAACATGACACCTGTTACTTGATACTTGATGATATGATACATGAGACTTGAAACAGGAAACTTGATACTTGACAACTTGATACTTGAGACCTGACAACTTGACACTAGATTCGAGACTAGATACCTGACACTTGAACTAGATGCGTGTCACTTGAGGTTAGATACCCTATGTGTTCACTTGTCACTTGTTTCACCGCTAGTATTTGTTATCTAGCTTGTTTACTTGAGTCATCCTTCTTGTTAGCTAGTTCTTGGTTCCTCTACTACTTGTTATATCTCTGTTGCATTCTTGACTCCTGTTCCCCATACTTGTACTTGTTTTTACTATTTGTGGCCCTAGCTTGCACTAAGGGCATTTTCTCTTGTTTTCCCTTTGTTTCCCTGTTTATATTATTAAGCAAACTTTGGAGACGAGGTTCCTGCCGGAATTAGCAAGCAGACATTTCAGGTTCTGCTTGGAGCAAGGACTTGTTCAAATAATTGTTTTCCTTAAGGTATTTATTTCTTCTGCTGTATAAGACTTGTTTCCGAGTTTACACTTGATCCAGACATGAGAACTATTTGAATATTATTATTTGTTTACATTGTTTTCTGTTGCTTAATAAATTATTCATGTATGCTTGGTTATATATAAATCTGGTTATATTCTCGTTATGATGCTGAGTCGATCCTACAGCTTATGGATGATGTAAAAATCATTCGCTGGGCTTCGTCACGTACTCGTATTTCTGTATTTTAGGAAGCGGGGCATGACATGATCGCTGTGATCATCATGATCATGTCCCCTTGGTTTTGAACTTGACCATCCATTGGATCTTGATCATCATGTTTGATTGGATGTGGGTCGTCGATCTCCTCTTGATCATCTGATTAGATCCTAGCCATCCGATCTCTTCTTGATCGTCACGATCATGATCATCAATTTCCTTTGATCGCAACCGTTCAATTGATCTATCTTGATCTTCATCATTATCTGCACCATCAGGAAAATCTGACCGTTCGATCTGACCTGATCATCTTGATCTTCATCTTCGATCTCAGCCGTCTGATTGTGTTAGTGATCTCGATTGTCTTCATCTTGTTCGTGATCTTGTGTTTGTGATTGGTTCGTGATCCATTCATTGTGTACGTGGCTGGGAATTCGTTCCCGTTATTCTTGCTTAGTGTCATTTTTATCGTCGTCTTTCAGGTAAGTAACTTGTATTAAATTCCTTTGCATATACAAGTACTAAATACCGCTTGTAGTGTAGTTGGGTTCGAGAGACAACTTGTGTGTGATGTATCTTGATGAGTATTGTCTCTATAGTGCTATTGACCATAGTTGCCTCATGACACAAATTTGATGTGAAACAACTTAGGTTTTGACCATTCTTGATGTGATTATATTTGTGAGATAATTATGAGAAATCGTGTGTTTGTTTGGATTCATGTGATATACTTGCTGTGGACATGCTATATACCCTATTTCATGATGTTTGGACACTTAGTAGACTCTATAACATGTCTGGTTGTGTTTGGAACGAGTTTCGTATGTTGTATGTTGATTTGTTGTTAAAAGGAAAAATCTGTATTTTGTCGATGATCAGTTTTGATTGCTATTTTAGACCATATTAAGGTCAGAATCTTAACTTCAATAATGAACATGATTTTTTAGAGAAATCCGTCTTCTTTTCAAACTCTCTGACCTTGATCGATTCGTTTTCGTATGTGTGAGATATGGTTATTTTACTACAGAGGTGTAATTCATTTCCAAATTTCGTTTCTTGATGATTTCGGTCACTAAACTATTTTGATACTAGTACTAAACATATTATTTTGATCTTAAATTTTGGACAGTATTTCTATATCTATTTAGAGATTACCCAGAATTTTGGTGGATTTTATTGATGAGTTTTATATACCGTTTCATGCTTGTTTATAAAAACTATACTTGCTGAATTTTGCTCGTTGTTCTGTAAAGATTTGTATTTTCACCCTAATTCCTTTTTCTGTAAAAAAAATATTTATCAAATATGAAAGTTATCTTATTTTTTCTATTTTCATATCCCTTTGACAGATTTGGATTTCGTTTCACGGTTTGCGAGATATTACAGTTTTCGTACAGCAGTATTGGGAATACCAGATTTGCCAAACTATCATTTCTTGATGTTTTCTGAATTTTGTTGGCTAAACTAATCTTACTGGAAAATTATGAAACTTTATATTCTGATACTAGACATATAGGAGAATACCCCTGATTTTTCCTGGAATTTATTATGATGTTTTGATGCTGTTTTCCTGACTTTGAATACAAACTACTGATTTCTGACTGAACGTGTTTTCTGGATTCAAAATTGATTTGAGTTATAATTTTGTGAAATACTATATGACTTATATATGTTTGATGGATTCGGAAGGGAGTCTATTTTCCAGATTCTTCAATGGATCCAGATTTGCACTTTTGTAGCAACGGGAATCCTTGTTTTTGTACAGTAGTGTCTTGTTGTCCTGAACTTGAATTGTCGTTGTAGTATCTGTTATGAGTTATCATTCACCTGTACATGTTTATCTTGCAACCTGAACCTGTTACTTGTTTATATCATGTTGTTCTTGACCTGTTTGCGACACATACATGCCTGTTTGATTAATAATAATAAAATAATCAAGTCGGGGTTAAGGGAAAGATCTAGTAGTAAAAAATATAGAAATGTGTACTGAGAAGAGGACTTGTGTCCTGCTTGTTACGTGTTCATGACTACATGATTCACGATCCTGTTTACATGTACCTGATTGCATGATTCCCTATAGGAAGGTGTACTCGGAAGAGAACCACTAGGTTCTGCATGTTTCCTGTACCTAACTGCATACTTGCCTATAGGAAGGTGTACTCAGAAGAGAACCACTAGGTTCTACCTGTTGTTCCTGTTATCCTAATCCCTGAGTACACTGCCATATGGACTCTACTACGAAATCTAAACGAAACTGTTTGAATGTAGCAACCATGTAGTAAAAACCGGGATGCATGAAGTGCTACCTAGATAGTAATAATACAAGACTTGATACAACCTGATACATGTTACCTGTATATCTGTTACATGATTACCTGTACTTGTACCTGATTACCTGTTTACCTACTACCTGTATACCTGTTTACTTGTATACCTGATTACCTGTTTGCCTACTACCTGTTTACCTGTATACCTGATTACCTATTTACCTGTTACATGTTTACATATTTACCTGTTAGCTTGACACTTGATACATGTTACCTGTACATGTTAGTATACCATACTACTTGATTCTGTTTGTCTGATTCATGCAAGATATTTCATTTATGTTGACACACTTATACCATGCTTGTTATTCCTGCTGTTGTTTTGTATTTGTTATTTTTCCCCATGTACTTGTATCCTGCATTACAAGCGGCCCGTAACTTGCATTTAAGGGAGTTTGATTTCTTTTTCCTATTCCTGCAATTGTTAAATTACAGATTTTGGTAATCAGCTGCCCGATGGAGTATGTGGTCTAAAGTTCTAGTTGGCTGGAGCTTTCGCTATCTTCATTTATTTTCTTTTCCTCATTTTGAACAATGTATCTGTTACTTGAATTCTTTGTGTTTGGGCAGTATGACCCAGAATTTTTGATTTGTTCAGATCTGATTTATTTGAGATTAATACATTTTGTTTCAAGTAAATTATGTTGGTATATTGATTCAATTATGCATGTGTGGTTGATTCTCTTGCTTTCGACTCTGATTATTTTGTGAGATGTTGTAAAGATTCCTGAACAACTTATGAATGATGAAAATCATTCGCTGGGCCAATGTTACGTGCTCGTATTCCGTATTTTTGGGAAGCGGGGACGTGACAATAGTACTCGAACTTTCCCCCCACCTCCTTCCCCTCATGCGAGCGAACACGACTGAATGATAAAAAAAATATTCTAGAGATGATGCGGAGAATGGTTACTCTTTAAAAAATTTAAAGTGGAAAGATACAATGACACAAAGTAGATTTCAGAGCAAAAAACTTGCTATGGTCGTAATATGCAAACCATGCTCCATAGGCTCTCCTCAGTCAAATGGATCAACAAAGCGAAAGTACAGTAACTGATGCAAGCATATTGCAGAATATATAAGTTTGAAATTATCAGAAGAAACTAAGCACAAGTTGTGCAAATAACAAACTAAAAATATACTCTTCAATGCAAAATCCAGCTTACTTTCATCAAGGAGGAGGTGATATTTGAAGTGCTTATCCATTTAATTAGATTCAATCAGCATCAAACCTACCATTTTGTGATAAAATTGAATCAATTCTCAAGCAACCCAATTATTGAGAACATTTGGTGACACTAGGCCCTAACGGTAAGTCTCTAAATGAGTGAGCAAGACATTTATTATCTGTGTCCCTCTCACACCAAACCCTGAGTGAATGTGTGTGGGGTGTGTGACTACAACTTAGATATCAAGGGGAAGAAGAAGAAAAAATATCATGAGAAGGGAAGTTATGTAGACGATGGGAAACTGTGAAGCTGATAATTGCCCAAACTAGGTCGAGAATATACTCATTTTTCGCAACTGGACAAATAACTAAGAAGCATAACAAAGGCAACCACATGCATTTGACCAAACACTTTGGTAGATTTTAAGTCTTGCATACGAGCTTCAATGTGAAGAGTATAGGTGAAGCAAGAAGAGGTTCGTGTTAGGGAAATTGCAGACTGAGGATCTTGTTGCGTTATTCGATTCAATCAACACAAACCACCAAGCACATATGAGATCATACCAAACACACCAAAGCACACACAAGTTTATCCCGGTTGGGGCTTTCGCCTTAATCCGAGGGAGAAAAAATCCCAGATGTTATTCAAATAGAGAAAATACAATGATATTACAATTCTCACCACGACCCTCTATCAAGCCTCACAAGCAAGTACTAGTTGTTTACAATTAGAGAATCACTCAATCTCTCTTTCAATGAAATTTCTCTCTTGGCACTCAATGGAGGCCAATAACAACAATATATCGAGATCTAGAAAACCCTAGTTTGATATCTTGTTACGAGAGCCGTTCGATGTTCCTGAAGAGATAATTCTATGATAAGAGTCGTAAGATCTGACTTAAAGAGCAAGTTGGGCTTCTCATGAATCACCAAGACTCGACTCAAATAATTCATCAGCGTCGCGTTCGGTTAACCGCACCCCAAGGTCGGTCGACCATTCCCCTTTCGGGAACTCCTACATAGTAGGACGGTCGACCGCAACCTGCTATTGCTACTGCTGCTGACTGTTTCTCCTTGCTTGCACTCTGTCTCCGATCGTCTCGATTCCACCATCGTCTTATCGTCTTCTTATCCAACATAATATGCAAGACATAAACCCAATAGTTCGTAATGAAGAATGGAGGCAAAAGGAGCTGCAGCTATATGGGAAGCAGGTGACTGTCGAGCACAACCATCATAGCCACTCTCTGATGGGGCTCGACTGGCATAACAGTCAACCGCAAGTAGTTAGCGGCAGTAAACTGGCCGATTCTGTAGGAATTTGTTTGAGCTTAGTTTGTGCTCCAAGTAGTATCGTACGGCTCTCATCGCATGGCTTTCTTTTCAGGGTATATCAGTGGTGAAGGATCAAAACTAAACCTAGGGTTTTTCTAGATCTATAAATCATTGTAATGGTCTTCATAAGAGGTAGTACTTTATCTTAGAGTTTTTCATTATAAATAACATAGTATCTTCTAGTGAGGTTTAAAAGATAGATAGGTTATTGGTTAGAGTATTGTAACTATTGTATATTCTTTAGTTGAATAACATCCCAGTTATTTATCCCCCGGATTAGGTTCGCCGAACCGGGACAAACTTGCGTGCTTTTGTACTTAGTTGTTCAATATGATCGGTTCGCATATCTTAGCTGTAGTACCCCGTATTTTTAAAATATTGTTTGAGATTCAAAAATGAATTAAAATGATTTTTGGTGAATTAATAAATGTTCATTTAGAAATTTATCCTTTTTACACGTGCAAATGTTGACTTGGGAAGTTCAAAACCAAAATTTCTTTTTGGAAAACTCATTATTTATTATTTGAGATTATTTGGGATTTTTCTAGATTTTTCTGAAAATTATTGGACTTATTTGCAATTTTTACAAAAAGAAGGATTTTTGTGCAAAATTATCAAATGGGGGTGAAAACTCCAGATTTCTGTATTTTTGGGCTGAATATAATCTCTAGTTAATTCAGGAGTAAAGATTTTATCTCTAGTTTCTGCACATTTGACTTATTTCACAAGTTTTGGTAAAAGATGATCTTTTTGCAAAATTGCTATTTGAAGGGATGAAAATGCAAAATTTGTTTTATGGGTTTCCCTACAGAGCCGGCTGATACTGGAGGGGATCTTTTCAATTTTTGAACTTGATTAAAACTGGTTTTTACTAATTTCCAAAAAAAAATGGTCCAATTATGAAAAGGGACATTTTAAAAAGGAGTATTTTGCAAATACTTTCTAAAACCCTAGAATCTTAAATTCCGGACTATATAGGGTTTGTGCAGCTGTCATTCGCTACACAATACAGGAGATTTATTATTTCTTATTATTTTGGAGTTCTAAAGGAAGATCATGGATTTCTTGCTAGGAGGAGTTTTTCTTATTATTTCCTTCATCTTCGTTCAATTCCTTCAACAAGGTGAGTGATATATTTGTTTTATTTTGTTCTTTGAATGTTGGATGTGGTGATTCATCTTTTAGAAAGCATGCTAGGGTTGAATATGAATATGTACATGATGGATTGGATGGATTGTTGAATTAAAGATTGATCTTTTGTGAACCCTAGTTATCCATGAGTGGATTTGCATGTGTATGGTTTGAGATCCATATTATTTTGAGTTTGGTGAACACAACTTGATTATGATAATATTAACCTTGTATGTCCATGAGTTAATAATGACGATGGGGTTTGAGAAGTTTTGAGAAGGATTAATGAATTATAAATTCTTGTCTTGAGAATTGGGTTTGGGAGAAATTGAATGATATTTGATGCAATACAACAAATTTGGGGATTTTTGGGATTGTGCAAGGTATTACTCAAATTGGATTCCTTGAATATTAAGATTAAATTCTGAATATGTTGCTATTTCTAATTGAAGGTCTTGTGGAATTTTCTTTAGTGCACGAGCATGCACAAACGATTTACATGAATTTCGTACTTCATTGTTATTGAAGAAAATCAACAATTTGCTATTTTTGTTAATTCAAGTGATTTTGATTTGGTTTTATTGACTCTTATATATCCTACAAGTCATATTTGATCATATCAGAAATATGCTTTTGACAGAATTTGTTTTTATTAAGTAAAACTCCGTAACGGTTAAAAAGTGTACAACTAAAAACTACAGTCTACAGGTTGACAGTCGATCGGTAGAAATTACAGTCGACCGTCATTACCTGGCTGCTATGTTTTTCTTGTTTTCTTGAAATTTCGTGCGGAACAGTCGACTGAGCCATCTTTACAGCCGACTGGGTCTGCTCTGTTTTGATATTTTCCTGAAATTTGGATTTTCATTCTGGACAGTTGACCGATGACCTTTTACAGTCGACTGTTAGTACTTAGAATTATTTTATGTAAAATTCTGGAGTTGTTGTTCTAGACAGTCGACCTATGGCTTTTACAGTCGACTGCTATTACTTAGATTTATTTTCTTAAAGTCTTGGATTTTCACTCTGGACAATCGACCGACTCCTGTATATAGTCGACTATTACTGATGTTCTTGAGTTACTCTTATGCTATTTAAAATGAGTTATTCTTTAAACATTTTGGATCTATAATCTACTATTCTAAACCTTATTTCCTATTGAACATATGTTTCCAAATTGTTTATTAAAGTATTGTTAATGGAAGGTTTGGTTTGGATGGTTGAGTGTGAGTCCCTAGGGGGTGTGTGGGACCCTAGTATACCGATAGTTGAGATATTTGTGTTTTGGGCTTGTTGAGACATTTTAGTTGATCAGTTGTTGAGTTAAGTCCGGTGGGGTACACCAACTCTAGGTGATTCGTAAGTAAACTAATTAACTCAAAAGGTTAAGAACATGCACTAGTGGTAATATGATGAAAGGGAACATAAGTTATGGACCTCAGTATGGCTTGCGGTGTGAGATAATCCCTAGAATTATCCAGGTGTGAGTGAAATAGTCTCCGAATTGCCTGTGGTGTGGGATTGATCTCCGAAATTATCGGGGTCGAGGCGACGCTCATGTGGTATTCGTGTGATGAGGTGTCATAGCTTGCGGTGTGGGGTATTCTCGAAGATTCCCAGATGTGAGTGAAATAGTCTCCGAAATTATTTGTGGATAGAGATTGACCTCCGGAATTATCAGGGCATGGGCTAATACTCACAATTTATCTTTATCTCGTAGTAGTCATCGTGTTAGGATTTGTTGCATAGCGGGGGATTAAACCCTACAATGTGGAGACGTTAAGGGCTTGCACCGGAACTATGTAGAGTGGGATGCATAGAATCCGACAAGTACGCATTAGAGAGTCAGCATATAGTATTGTGTTTTGTTGATTTGGTTTAAGCATGTGTTTTCCTGGTTTTCTACACTTGATACTTAGTCTAGTTCCACTTGATATTTTCATGTCTTATTGTTATATCTTACCTTATATTGTTCTTACTTATTACATGTTATTTATGATTCCATGTTCTATTTATGTCGTTTGTTTTTATGTCACTCACACCGTTATGGCTGATCCCTTTAGTTTTGGGGGTTAGGGTTATCTCTAGCCTTTTAGTGTACAGGTGATTACTTGTAGCTTGGATTTTGGATGCTTGAGTTAAAGTGGTGTAATGGGTTATGTAGTGTTGTAAAAGAAATTGTAAGAAAGAAATTTGTGATTCAAGATGTATTGTATTCCGCCGTGTTATGTAAAGACTAATGTAATGAAAGTTGAAAAAGATATTTTATTGGTATTTGGCTGTGTTTAATATTACATTTGAAGTTGATGCTAGAATTTGTGCCACGTATTTCTGAGATATCATATTGAAAATTCGGGGCGCTACATCAATGCCTAAAGACTTCCGTTATGCCGATTAGATTGCTATACACACTTCATCTACAACTCAAAGGAAATGGGTACTCATCAATCAATATGTTGAATATAAATTCATGGATCTAGCAACATGGACAAAAATAAGGCACCCATGAAATTGTAATAAAATTAAAGAAGGTTATATATAAAAAGAATTTCAAGGAAAGGTAGTTGCTGCTTGGTTTTTTTGAACGCAGTTATTTGTAGGCGATAATTGGGAAATGATGTTTCATTGCATTGTGATGAAATATGACCGATGCGTCTGACGCCCACTTGATCCGGGTATTTTCCAGAATGTTTTATTTGACTGATGCATCTTATGCCCATTTGATCGAGGAGCCAGAAAATAAAATTCAGAAAATTAATTATTAATTTGAAAACATTAACTAAATTTTCTTTAAAAATAAATATTAATTTAGGATATTAATTAAAATTTTTGAAAATAATTATCAATTTAGGAAATTTAATTTTGAAATTTCCAAAAAAATAAGTACAAATTCGGTAAAGTCAATTAAAATTTTTGAAAATAATTAAAATTTAGGAAAATTTTAATTAAAAATCCTAAATATTCGGGAATGAAATTGGAAATCCTGCAAGATTACTACTACCCAGAGAAGCTTCGAACAAGACTCCAAGCATCGCTGAAGGTCACATATTGTAACATCCTGAATTTTCATTTATAATTAAATATAAGTTTTGTTTGATTTCACATGTTTTGCACGTGCAAATTTATGTACATTTACTCTTAAAAAATATTATTTTTATGTCATGAACAAGTATTTTACTTCTTCTCTTTTAAAAAGCCTATTAGTATCTATTATTAATTCTTAAATAACTAATTGTTTAATTCTAGCTCACACTAATTAAATTAATTAAATAAATTAAGAGCCCATGGGTTTTTAGCCCACTAAAATAAGTCCATTAGTTTATTCTCATTTAAATGAGACAACTTGTAGGGTAGATTTGTTTTTGTAACAAATTAATTAATAACACACGAACATTTAGTAACTAGGTGTGCATGGAGAGGCACGTGCATTGCACATGCACGTGCAATTGTGCATGAAGGGTAGGCCGGATTACACTTGAGAGGAGGTGGGAGAGATGGAGAGATGGATAGGTGGTTGTGAGATCAAGGGTAGTTGTCCTAACTCCTAAATGCATCATAGTCTCTCATCTAAACTCATCTAAATGCATCCACACCCTTCATTTTGCCTTGAATAGTGTATATATAGCCCCTTTAGCCATTCATCTCTTTGCACCATTAGAAATTTGTAAAGAGTGAGAAGAAAAGAAAGAGCTGTAGAAATTTGTGTGTGAGAAAAAATTGAGAGTGGTGAGTAAAAAGATTGAGAGTTGTGTGTTGCCTTTCACCTTGGAGGCTGGCCTAGCATTCACAAAGAGGAGGGAGCTCGAATTGCTTAGTTCAAGGAGGAGAAGGCTCTTGGTGTGCACAAGCAAGGAGGAGAAGGCTCACAACTAGGAGAGGATCGTGTGTTCAAGGAGTTTCTCTAGGAGTTTTCTTTATTTCTTCATTTAAGGTGAGTAATTTCTCTACTTCTAATGTAGATACCATGCTAGGAATTGAATTGATGAATATGCTAAGAGAAACTAGTTAAATTGGCCATATGATTGTTAAAAAGAGACTAATTAGAAATGAGATGAATTCTTGATGAATTGGTTGATAATTGTTATAATTGTGACTATTAAAATAGAAGTTGTCATGTTGCTATGGAATATGTATTTTTGAACCATGCTAGATTAAGGAAATTTGCTTGTGAATGACTAGTTTGTTAATTAAACTATGGCTAAAATTGAAAAAAACCCCTTAAACTATCCCATATATGCAGAAAACCTCACTCACCTTTTTTTATGCAGAAAACCACACTCAACTATGGATGCGAAAAAACCACACCATGACTCCGTTAGGGTTCTGTTATATGGGTGGTTTTTCGCACTCATAGTTGAGTGCGGTTTTCTGCATTAAAAAAAAGGTGAGTGATGTTTTCTGCATATACGAGATGGTTTAAGAGAGTTTTTTCAATTTTAGCTGGGTTCTGAATAAAGGGAGTAATTTCGTCATTTTGTAAGTCACGTTCATTGCACGTGACCGAAAAATAACAAAACCCTAACGGAGTCATGATGTGGTTTTTCGCACCCATAGTTGAGTGTGGTTTTCTACATTAAAAAAAGGTGAGCGAGGTTTTCTGCATATATGAGATAGTTTAAGGGGGGTTTTTCAATTTTAGCCTTAAACTATTGATATGTGTTTTTCTAAGTAGTGCAACATTAATGTGAAAATAAAAGGAAATATGTTCTAGAATTTTTGTAGAAACAAAAGAAAGTAAGAAAACATATTTTTTGTGATAATTGCATTGCCAAATTGTGAAGAAATTATTGTTGCATTTCAAATGTCGGCAATGTAGATTTGAAAAATAAATTAGAAAGAGAATTCACTTTTAATGTCAAAATAATAATTTTTTAAATTATTGTTATGCTGCAAATTTTTAAGATTGAGAATCTGGAAAAGTTTTATGATACAAAAATAGAGGAGAAGAAAATTTAAAGAGATTTAGAATTGTGAAAATGTGTTGATAAACAGCGAGTTGAGTTCATATCACATCGGTTAGTCACTCAGGCCTTAGTGGTCAGTGGGTGTGCTTTAGTATTATTATTGTAGCTTGGCGGAGGGTTTGGTCTTGGGTTCGAGTCTTTCCAGATACTTTATTTTTCTGAAATCCAATTTTTACTTAAACCCGAAGCCCAAAACTCAAGTATAGAATAAGTTCCCCATTAGCCAGTAGTTGCTCTTGGACTTTTTGGTTCTCGGGTGCGGCTTAAGACAATCACTGTTCGCAAGCGGGGGGGTTGTGCGTGGGTTCGAATCCGGCCTTGGCCACTTTTTGAAAAATTTGATTTTTATTTGATTTTTGATTCTTTTTAAGTATTTTGAGGAATATAAAAATTGAGAAAAAACATTAGAAATCTTAGAAAAATACCTAGACTTCATGAAAATTTTTCTACAATATTTTGACTTATTATAATGAGAATTAGAAGAAATTTTTGAGAAAAAGAGATTAATAAAATTTCATAGAATATGATTTTTTTTTGTGTGATTAAAGATAATAAATATTTTTGAATATAGAGAACTTTGATGTAGAGTTTCAAAATGAGATTTTGATATGGGAAATTGAGTAAGACTATATATGAGGTTGTTGTTTAAAGTTATGCAAAATATGCATGGAAAATGAAGTAAAAGAAACATGATGAAATGTGGAATTTGTGAATATGTGTACTCTCATTTTAATGAGCATGAAAAGAGAATTGAGACTAGAGTTTTAGCTAAGTCCTCACATCGACATAAATGAAAATATTGAAAGAGAAATGTGAAAAATAAAGACCAAGTTTGGGTCGTGGTTAATGATTGATGTTTAAGACCGATGTAGAGGTAACGCTAATTCTAGAGTATTGGTTTTTATTTATGATTCAATTATCTAAAGATTAGACACATAGTGGAGATGTGATGAAAGTAAGAGAAAAATATAAGTATGAGGACCTCGGATCTACGGTGTGAGAGTGTTCACAGGATGTCCACATGATGCGTCATGTCAGGGCGTGGATACTTCTCCAGGATATCGTACCGTTGGCGACGCTTGTGGGGTGCTCGGTGACTACGTAGTGCCATCATTCCATGGCGAAGGCAAATTGTCCATAGGATGCCTGCATGATGCGTCATGTCAATGCATGTGATGCTCTCCAGGATGTCTAGACATGGACTCATAACTCGTAGAACACCTAGGATACTTACCGTAGTTAACGTAGTAGTTTAACTCATGGCGAGGGAATCAACCCTACAAGATGAAGAACGATTAAAGGCTTGTCCTCGGACCTATGTAGTATGAGATGCATAGAATCCGAACAAATGCGCATTAGTGTCATCTAATATAAATAACTGCATTAAGGACTAAGTGCACAATCACACACGACATCAATAGGGTAGTCCCCTTTAGCTTTGTTTGTGACAAGTGTGTGCTTTCTAAGTAAGAGAAATTGATGTGTTATATCCTAGCGTCAATTGTATGCAACTGATGTGCCCACAGTTCTATGCAGGATAAAGTAATTGACAAGACTAAAGAATGAATGTTGCTTAAAGAAATGTTCAAGTTGTTGTTTAATTCATGTAACATGTTGTCATTTATAATTCCGCTGCGTTGATGTAATCATTGTTGTATAAAAAATTTAAATTCCTTGTAAAATTGTACGAAGTGGAGTGTAAAGATCCCGTAGAACTTCAAATTCAGTCTTATTTGGAATTCGGGGTGTTACACATATGATCTCCTGATTGTCCGAAGCAGAACAAAATACTCCTAGAAGGCTGCAACACTTAACCTTCAGGAGTTTGGGGCATATGATATGGATAAAATCGGAGCCACTAAATCTCAGCACACATCTCGAAGCTTCTCAATGGAAGAACGATAATTTCACAGCAACAACATGCCTCAAGAAGAACATGGGCCGCCTCCAGGCTCATCAATTCAACCAGATCCAAAACTAAAGCTTGCTTACTACCTAAGAAATAGGGATTTCCTGTTAATAACATATGTTAGTCGAATAACCCCAAATTGGGAATAAAATAATAATTATGTCCCTTAAACAGAAGAATCTCCAAGCAAATCTTAAAAGACACAGTCTCAAGTCTATCTTTTATAACTAACTCTTAGCCTAAAAATACTTCCTTACCCCCTCAACCAGCCAAAGGTAATAAATCTTTCTCCGCTAAAAATCCTAATTTTTGTTCTGAGTTATCGACTTAAGCATCAGAGGGTCATTCACTGGAGCCACCTTTGGTGTAAATTTTTTTGCAGGTCATCGGGCATTTTTAGCCGTCCATATCTAGATCCAGATCGAGATTCAGGCGATCATCAGTCAACCCGTTTTAGATCACAATCAAAGGTCTAGATCAGAGGTTTCTTCCACAAATAAAGGACCCATCGTCTAATTGCACCCACATCGTAAAAAATGACAACAATAAGTGGTGGTTTGTTTGGATGTAAAGGAGCTGCAAAATAACAATTCCTTGGGGGAGCACCGTAGCAGTGCTTTGGTTCGGTATAGTTGATTTTTTTTGTTGCATTATCGTAGCTACAATAATGCACAATTTCGTACTTTTTTGCCGTTTTCATTTCCACACTTTTAGGTTGTTTTCATTTCCACAATTTTTGCTCTAAAAACACCAGTTGCAACACTGTTCATGCATTCTTTATTATTTTATTTCTTTCACTCTCTCCCTCTCTCTCCACTTCTGAACTTTCTTTGTCTTCCATGTATTTTAGTTTTACAAATCTATATTAAAACCACTTAACTCTGCCTCACCTGGTGAGCTTTCGGGGTTTTTTAAAACATTTTTTTGGGGTTTCAATTTTATTTGGTTTCGGTTTTAATTAGTTTCGGTTTTTTAATTTAATTAAGATTAGGCGGCTGTTAATTGGGTTTCGGTTTTTTAATATAAGTTGATTAAGATCAATTTAGTTTAATTAGTTTAAACCCTAATTAATTGAGATTAATTTCAAATTAAACAAAAAGTTAAAAAGTATTTTAAATTACGGTCGCTACAGTATTCTTACAGCTCAATCAAAACTAATCTTTCATGAAAAACTATTACAGCTACAGTAAATTTACATTCAACTAAAGCTATTTCAAGAAATCAAATGCAAGTATTTACTTTCGCTACAGTATTCCTCCCTTTATTGATTTTTTTAAAAATCAACCAAACCACCCTTAAAAGATGATGACAAAGGGAGGTTTGTTTTGTTTTTTTTTCCGTTGAATAAGAACTTTTGATAAATTGATTCTAGTTATGGGATAAATAGCAAATTGCGAGGATGAATAAATAAAACATAGAAGCTTACATAAAGACCAAAATGCCCCTCACAAACCAACCAAAATCCATCTCCTTCTCCAAACTCAGCCCTAATGTTCCTTCCCTTCCTCCTCCTTATCCTTCTATGGTCTCCTCATTCTGGCCGATCCCTGCTTCAAGCCACCCTAACCTCTTCTCAGACCCCTCCTTTGCCTGCAGGGATCTCATCCTCACAAATCTAATAATCACCATGATTATCATCATCCTAAAGAAGAAATGAAGATGAAGGCAACACAGAAGGAGGAGAGATTGACAAACTTATTATTATTTCAACCGACTTCTGTAAAAAATGTTAAAAGCTACTGACATGTGGCTATTCTGAAATATTGTAATAGTTACAGTTGTTTTTTAAAATACAAATATGAAAACTTTAAATATTATCATAGAAATATCAATTTTTTTGAATTTTTTTTATATGCCACTTTTCGAAACTATTTGCTGGAAGAGGACAGTTGCCAAAGTATTTACGCTCGTGGACTCAACAACTAAACTCGCCGTTCCCAACGGCGAGTTTAGTTGTTTCATGCTCGCAGTTGGAACACGGCGAGTGTAGTTTTTTTTAGAAACTCGTTGTTACCAACGACGAGTTTATTTCAAACTTTTCAATGAAGACCCGTCGTTCCTAATGATGAGAACATTCACACTAGATTCGCTGTTGGGAATAACGAGTTTAGTCCTTTTTTTGGGGGGGGGGGGACTTGTTGTTCCCAACGGCGAGGACATTTACACTAAACTCGCTGTTGGGATCAATGAGTTTATTTATTTTTTATTTTTTAAGACCCGCCGTTCCTAACGGCGATAACATTTACACTAGACGCGTTGTTGGGACGGCGAGTTTAGTTCAAAAAAAATTTCACTAGAGTTTTTTTTTGTTTTGAAAATTCACTAAGTCCAACAGAGTGTTTCACTCTCTGTGAAGTTTCCTACATCCTCGACGTTGGACCGTTCTCTAGTGTAAATGTCCTAGCCATTAGGAACAATGAGTCTTTATTGAGAATTTTGAACTAAACTCACAATTCCCAACAACGAGTCTAGTGTGAATGTCCTCGCCATTGGGAATAGTGAGTCCTTCACTGAAAATTTTGAACTAAATTCGCAATTGGGAATGACCGTGTCCCAACGACGAGCATGAAACAACTAAATTCGTCGCTGAGAACGGCGAGTTTAGCTGTTGAGTTCACAAGCACAAATACTTTGACAACTGTCATTTTTCTGTAAATAGTTTCGAAAAGTGGCATTATTATATTCCAATTCTGTAAAAAATTCCAAACAAACTCTATATTATATACCTTTTGTTAGGAAAACAAATATAAAATAGAAATTTGTTAGGTATGTATACGTAAACTTTAGCGAGATTTATATAACGGGTTCGGATAATCTCTCAGTTATTCTCCGACAGAAGACCTGAACCGTTAAATTACGGTATCCTTTCATCCCCCCCCAATTGATAGCCAACCAGAACTAAAATAATGAGTTGCTTGATAGAGGTCTTATTCTATATAATACTATCTAAAACAAAGCGTAGATGAAGGAAAAGAGGATCATGAAAGCGCTTTCCCTCCTGATGAGTAGGGACCTCTTTCTGAGCTTTCTTTCCATTTTTTAGAAAGGCCGCTTTCAAAATCTGATACTCTCTGCAGAGTTGGAATTCAAGAGAATCTTAAGAGTCTCATCCCGAGGGGCATATAGGACACTCGTTTTGGGGTCCCAAATTGAACCATATTATTTATGAATTAATATAATACTTTTTCCTATGACTATGTAATATGTATTCCCCCCCCTTTTTTAAAGTAAAATGATTAGAAAGGATTAAAAATCCCTCCAACTAATTTCGGTTCCCCCCTCTCTCTCCTGAAATCAATGGCGTCAAACCCTTCCCAAACTCCCCAAAATCAAGAAGAAGAGCAAGAAGACGAAGACGAATACGAAGACGAAGAGGAAGACGAATACGAAGACGAAGACTACGACCCGGCAGACGAACTCCTGAACGCTGTCATTGCCGCCTCCTTCGAAGAGGCCATGGAAGTCGGAGTCTTGGAGGTCCCAGCTGATCAAGATCAATATCAAGATCTGAATAAAGAACAGGAAGGGGAAGAAGAAGAAGAAATAGAGGATGATAAAAAGGGTGGAAGAGAGGAGGAGGGGAAGGGTTTGTGTAGGTCCCAGTCTGATTGGAGGGCTTCTATGAACTGTCCGATTTGCTTCGAGCCATGGACTTCTGATGGCCCTCATCGAGTTTGGTAAACCCCTAATTTTTTCTTCAAATCAAAACCCTAATTTAGTTTTATTTGTTTTTTGGGTGTGAGCTCAATATGGGATGCAATGTGGCGCGTAAAATGTTTGGTTTGGTGAGGAATGTTTCGTCGTCATGATTATTGAGTTTATGGGTGTGTTTTGGGATCTATATGGATCATGTTCCTTTTTATCTATATCTGTCGTACTGGTACGAATTGTACTCAATATTGGAAATTAATGTCAATATGATGCATCGAGGGAATAAATGAGGCGATTAATAATTAGCACTGTGAAGAGGAAAAAATATGTGCAAAATTTCATTGATAGTAAAGATTGAGACAATGAGAGTTGCCCAATTTGTGTTTGTGGAATATCTTGTTCCGAACTTAGATACTCCCACTAAGAAAGGAACATAGAGAAAAGAGTAAAGATCAATTGCATTGTAGAATGAAGCCTATCAAGAAACACCTTCTGCAACTATGTTGTTGTGGGTTTTTGTTTTACGATAAGGAGGACCGTTTTTGTTGTAATGACTGGCTTGACCTCCTTTGTCATGCGGTGCAAGCTGTCCTAGCTTATTCTTCTCTCCAACATTGTGATTTGTAATACCCAGGGATTACTTTTGACGAATGTTTTTGACTTGTTGGAGGCCCCAACACTGTATTTGGATTCCCACTTTTATTAGTAGGGGATGCTTGTATTTAATGCCTTGATCTATATTTCTATATATTGTGTACTCCTTGTACTTATTCTTGTCTTATTCATTTATTATTAAAGAATTATTTATACATCATTACATCGGGTCGGCTGAGTCGGATCGGGTTGGGTCGGGAAAAATGCAAAAAGTTTACCCACTTTCGGCCTGGATAAAGCATTTTTACAGTCAGCGCTTTCACACGCTTTTAACCACTTTTTTTAATTTTTTTTTCGCGTTTCATCTAATTTCCGCTTTTACTACCTCTTTTAGTCAAATTTAAGTGGTAGCCTACCGCTTTGCGCTTAAGCAAATACTTTTTACCGCTTTTTGGAACCATGACGCCTGGGTGCTGGCGCTTTTCATCATAGTTTTCTCTAAAAATGTTGCATGTTTTTAACATGAGAAAAGATTGGCAAATCAGATTCAATAAAGGGGGTTACCTCTACTAGATTGGTTTAGGATCGTTATGTTTAGGTCCAACTAGACTTGAAAACCTTGTCAGTGAATGGCATAGGGTGGAGCCAATCATGTCAGAAGTATTTTCATTACGGTTGTCAGTTTAGCCTAATCCTATAAATTGCTTACTAGTTTGCAGATTGCATATTGCTTGCTGATTAATCAAAATGTGGTTTTGTGTGTTTTATCTCAATGAGTTGCACTAGCTGGCTAGGGAATGCTAAAGGATTCAAAATTAGAATGGACAGAGAATATATAATATTTGATTTAGATTTGGAGTTTTGGACAGTGTAACGATGAAAGCATAGTTTATATTGATGACTACTAATAAAGTTGATAGTGATTAGTGAATATCTTTGTTGGGAACTGATGTTTAGATACTATCACTTACAGAATGCGCTAAAGTTGAAGGGCATTATAAATTAACACTAATATACGAAGTGGTATCACTTAAGAAATAAATTGTCCAAAAAACAAGTGTAGCGAAAACAAGAATGTCATGCTTTGTGCAATTTAAGAAGCATGTACACAAGCATTGCATAGGCAAGGACACACTAAAATGACACAACATGGATGCAAATATGATAATTCTTTTGAAATTAGAACATGGGACATGGCGACAGATTATATATATTTATGTAATGTATGTTAATATATTGTTGAAGTACTAGATTTGCCCGTGGCCACGTGCCTATGGCACGTCTTCAGAACGATAAAGCATATGAAAAGTCTTGTAAACAGTAAATCAACAATTATGTAGCTGAAGTTTGAATAGTATGACAATAATTAGTTGTAAATAAAAGTCCATGTTTCCATTAGTATATGGTGAAAAATAATTATAAATTAGGGTATAAAAGTCTATGTTTCTATATATATATATATATAGAGAGAGAGAGAGAGAGAGAGAGAGAGAGAGAATAAATAAATAAATAAATAAATGAGTTGTTTTGGGGGGATTTAAATTTGTGTTTTGGGGGAAAACTTTTGGGGAGGAAATGTGTTTTGTGAGATTAGATATGGGCCTTTGATTTTGGGGGGATTGAATGAGAGCCACTTGATAACTTTCTTTGTGTTTTATTATACAGACAGCTCTTCTAGTCTAAAGTTCTTGTTACATCCATATAAACCAAATTATACTTCTAATTTCATATAAGACCCACTAATTTTAGTGATTTGTGAAAATGTCTATTTAGTTGAATAGGTCGTACTAACTTTAAAATGGTGAAGAGACAAATTATATTACCAGTACCCCTTCTTCTTTTCCTCTTCCTACTTCACCTTTACCTTCTTTGACTCCTCAATCGAACCCCCCTCCTTTCGGGCATATACTATTCTGATATTTCTTCCATCTTTATCATCACTGCTCTCCACTTTCCGCATCGGCAAGTCAAGTTCAACCTCCAGCAACCCTCCACCACCTTCTATGCTTGTGCAAACAAGAACGTAGCACTTCCCATCCTAGGAGGTTATCCTCGACATCCTTCCTCTTCTCCTCCAATACCCACGTATATTCTTTTCTAGCCTTTCTCATTTTCTTCTCCTATTTAATATTCTCTCCCTCCGTGCTCCATACCACTTTCCAAAACATCCTCAGGTGATTTGGAAGAGTGGTGTTGGAAAAGGGGAGATAATTGGAGTGACTTTAGTTTGAAACATTGCATGTAAAAAATAATAGTTTTTGTTTGTAGAAGTCATGATGTAAAACTAACTCTAAATAGAGAATTTCCAAGAATTTTAAAGGATTAATTTTACCAACATGTAGTGCAGATCAAAGTTAGAAATTAAACAGTTAATCGGTTTGATGAATTTTCAAAAATTGAATTAAGTTTAACAAGCCCAATTAGTAATTCAATTCTAACAATCAATAATTATATTCCTAAGCGTTCTTAGCAAGTAAAAGATGCAATATTGATTCGTACTCTAATTAGGCAAGTATAACACTCAATCTCGATATTTGTGGTCGACAGTTAAATTAAATAATATAATAGAGATGATAAAACAGTATAACACAAATATTTGAAAAGTGGAAAGAGTATACCGAGGTTCGAAGCACGTGTTGCTACTTGTTCTGAGTTCCACATGAAGATCCGATATCTCGTCCAACCACCAAAGCTATCCCGTCAACAAG
Source organism: Hemerocallis citrina (assembly GCA_017893485.1). Lineage (NCBI taxonomy): Eukaryota > Viridiplantae > Streptophyta > Magnoliopsida > Asparagales > Asphodelaceae > Hemerocallis > Hemerocallis citrina. The sequence goes on from CM030360.1 coordinate 21,692,806, forward strand.
AATCAGATATGAGCTGCTGTGCTCTGGAGGAGGGGGTCGATGAGGTGGGCCGGTTCGAGCGGAGGTGGCATCGGACTGGGCATCGAGGAGGGGTGGAGGGATCTCAGGGTGTGGCGTTGGGTCCGGTGAAGGAGGGTTCGTCGAGGGGTTGCGGGGCTTCGGGAAGTAGAGGCGACAAGAAGTGGTGGGGGTTTCGGGGGGTGGTTTGATGGCAACGAGAAAGGGAGAGGATGGTTTCGGGGTTGGGGCGATGGCAGGGTGGCAGTGGGTCGATAGGGATGGGGGGCTGTAGGGGATGATGAAGGTGGCGGGAGGTTGATGACGAGGTGTTTGGGTTTCTGTAGGAGGTTGGGGTCGGGATTTGGATTTGGAGGGAGAAGAAGAAGAGTAAGGGATTAGGGTTTTGGGTAATTATATTTGGGGATTAGGGTTTGATTTTTAATTTAGGAAATTAGGGTTAGGAATTTGTATTGGATTTGGAGATTTGGGGGTAGTTTAAGAGTTTATCACAAACCCTAATAATTAGATCTTAATTGTATCACACAAAAAGAGATGAAGAGACAAACTCAATACAATAAATTTTTAATCTAGAATAGCATGACTTCTTATTACTCTCAAGGCCTATGTATAGGCTTAAAACAAATTTTGATACAAAAATCAAAATATTCTAAAATCTCAGAAATATTCTAATACATAAAAGAAAGATTACATATGGCCATAATTGCCAAAAACAAATATGGTACTGAAATAAAATACTAAACTAAACAGAATAGATGTCCTCATCATTCTTTCCGGGTGGGAGAGAGCTCGACCCAGTTGAGTCAAAACCAGTGATCTTGTCATGGTGCTCCAAAAGATCTGGATCCAGTTGCAGGAGCTCCTCACGAACACTGCAAGTGTCATCCAACTTCGGCTTGTTCTTCCACCTCACTAAATACTTGTGCATACCACAATCTCATGTAGAGATTATCTGATCATCTAAATATTATTCAATTCTTCTGTCGGTCGGTAAATAGTATCAAGTAGAGGGGTAAATGTGAAAATCTCAACCATTAGGCTGCATGGTAGGCTCATCTATAAGAAAATTTTTAGGGTTGAATTTTGAGTCTTTATAGAGTAGTAGATCCTCAATATTGAACGTTTTACTTATGCCAAAGCCTTCAGGAAGGTCAACGATATAGGTATTATCATTGATTGTATAAAAAATCTTAAATGGGCCTGCAGCACGTATGTTCAAGTTCTTAACGGATCCAGCTGGAAACTGTTCCGGATGAATCTGAACCATCACTTCGTTACCAACATCAAGAGTTTTAAATTTCCTTCTTGTATCTGTTATTAATGTGTAGTTAAAATTATTCTCATTAATTTCCTTGGAAATTTCTCTATACAAATCATGAATGAAGAACGCAAATGTGGATGCAGACTCTGGACTCTGTGATGTTCTAACACAGGGGTAAAATCTATGGGTTGCCAAGTGACTTGAGAAAGGATGGGTGACTCAGGTACACTCAATAGGGGTGACTGAACAAACTGAATACAATTGAGAGACTGGTCATCCCCCTTTTTTATCAAAGTCATCGCTTACATTAGGTTCATAGGTAAACTCATTGTCGGGCTCATCAGCAATGACAGCGGTACCCTCTACTATATTGTTCTTACTGGGGTTAGAACAGTTGCCAGCAACATGGCCGTATCCCTTACATTTATAACATTTAGTGAGAGGATCAATCTTAGAAGTCTCTTTCAGTGTTCTTACCCGTGTTGTCATTCCTAAGTGGATATGAATTTGATGTAGGCTTGCTTGGGTAAGACTTGCTGGGGTACTGAGGAGAAGAGTGCTCAGGTTTAGAGGGATCAGGAAGGGTCATTCTAGGGGAATGATCTCTCGAATCGCTGGATCTATAATGGGAACTAGCTTTAAGGGAATCCATATCGAGGACTAGGGCATAAGTTGCCGCTAATAAGTCCACATTTCTATGAATTAGCTCGTTCCTTAGATCGGCTCGTAATCCAGTCCTGAACCTAGAGAGAGTTTGTTTTTCGCTCTCTTTACCTAAGGTATTGCACCGAATAAGGAAGTCATCAAACTTATCAACATACTCTTGAGTGGATTTGCTTTCTTGATAGAGTTGGTTTTACGAATCTAGCAATCGGGTGTGGAACGATAACGGTACCAGGCCTCGGCTTCTGTAGGCGTGTTCAAGATTGGTCCAGTTTTGTTGAGCTTTCCCAGTCAATTTCATCGTGGCAAATTTAGCTGTTAGGGCTTTGCTCATGTCAAACCACACAAAGTAGGGGTCCATCGCACGGATCCAATCAAGATAAGCTTGGGATTCCATGTGGCCTTCAAAATGGGGAACGTCAGCCTAACGTTCTTCTTATATTGTTTGTCCGGGTCACGTTCTTGAAGTCGATCGTCACGAACATTTCCTTGAGGATCTGATGATTAGCATGAAGCTCAGGAGAAACAGTTTGATTTAATTTCACTTTCTCAAGCCTCTGATTGATATTGGCAAAAGTTGCTTGAATGACAGCTAGGGTAGCAGAAAAAATCTGAGTTGTCCATTTCAGGTCGGGGAGGTCTAGGGATCCTAATTGGGTGGTCGAGGAGGGAGAAGAAAGGCTCTTCGGGGTTTGTGATGGTGCTGCGAAGACGCATTCACCAAAAGTGGGAAACAAGGGGTCCTGTGTATGATGAAATTTGGAAAAGAAAAAAAAACATGTCCTAAATGCAATTAAGTTTTTCTTTTAATTATAATTTTAACTTTTAATTTTTAAATCTGAAGTGATGTAAAAGAATGAAATAAAATAAAATAAAAAGACTTTAGACAATCCTAAATGAATGCCAAAAAAAAAAATCTACGACTAAATGATGCAAGAACTAGGGTTTTAAGAACCTTCGCTCTGATACCAAAATGATGTAAAACTAACCCTAAATAGAGAATTTTCAAGAATTTTAAAGGATTAATTTTATCAACATGTAGTGCGGATCAAAGTTAGAAATTAAACAGTTAATCGGTTTGATGGATTTTCAAAAATTGAATTAAGTTTAACAAACCCAATTAATAATTCAGTTCTAACAATCAATAATTATATTCCTAAGTGTTCTTAGCAAGTAAGAGATGCATATTGATTTGTACTCTAATTAGGCAACTAGAACACTCAATTTCGATATTTGTGATCGACAGTTGAATTAAATAATATAATAGAGATGATAAAGCAGTATAACATAAATATTTGAAAAGCGGAAAGAGTATACCGAGGTTCGAAGCACGTGTTGCTACTTGTTCTGAGTTCCACACGAAGATCTAATATCTCGTCCAACCACCAAAGCTATCCCGTCAACAAGAATAAGATCTGAGTTGCTGTGCTCTGGATGAGGGGGTCGACGAGGTGGGCCGGTTGTAGCGGAGGTGGGATCGGACGGGGCGTCGAGGCGGGGTGGAGGGATCTTAGGGTGTGGCGCTAGGTCCGGTGAAGGAGGGTCCATCGAGGGGTTGCAGGGCTTCGGGAAGTAGAGGCGACAAGAAGAAGTGGTGGGGGTTTCGGGGGGTGGTTCGGTGGCGACGAGAAAGGGAGAGGATGGGTTTCGGGATTGGGGCGACGGCAGGGTGGCGCTGGGTCGACAGGGATGGGGGGGACTGTAGGGGATGATGAAGGTGGCGGTAGGTTGACGACGGGGTGTTGGGGTTTCAGTAGGGGGTCGGGGTCGGGATTTGGAGGAAGAAAAAGAAGAGGAGTAAGGGATTAGGGTTTCGGGTAATTATATTTGGGGATTAGGGTTTGATTTTTAATTTGGAAAATAAGGGTTAGGAATTTGTATTGGATTTGGGGATTCGGGGGGTAGTTTTCTAGTTTATCACAAACCCTAAAAGTTTATTAGGATTTATCACAAACCCTAATAATTAGATCTCAATTGTATCACACAAAAAGAGAGATGAAGAGCAAAACTCAACACAATAAATTTTTAATCAAGAATATAATGACTTCTTATTACTCTCAAGGCCTATATATAGGCTCAAAACATATCTTGATACAAATCTCAAAATATTCTAAAATCTCAGAAATATTCTAATGCATAAAAGAAAGATTACATATGGCTATAATTGCCAAAAACAAATATGGTACTGAAATAAAATACTAAACTAAATAGAATAGATGTCCTCGTCAAGTCATCTTTGTCAGATGAACTCCTAAGGTGTTTCTTAATTGCCTCCATCAAAGTTTACCTTGGTTTAACATTATTACTTTAACTAATAGCAGTTTTTACTCTTCGCATATATTGATTGAGCCCATCGTTAGTCTCGTTTAAAATGTGCAACAATCTCAAACAATTTTCTCCGTGTTATCCCAAGTTTATGCTACTTCGATCTTCTTATATATGGACTCATTTATGATGAAAGTGTTCTTTACTCAAACCACTTTAACTCCCTCAGTTTAGCTATCTTTAAACTGGTCATGTTTCTTATGAAAGTTTCCTTTCAATTTTATGTGAATTTTGAAATAAAAGAAAAAAAAAATCAAAGCATTTCTTTGCACAGTCTTTAATATTATGAAAGTCCCTGCCGCCGTACCAAAATCTTGAAGTTGTAGTGAAGGTTGATGAATTTAAACTTGTATTTATATTTCTAGCATGCCTCTGTAGATCGAGGACCCATTTTTATTGGCCGAAATGAAACAGATAATCACCCATCAAAGTATTGACCGAGACCTATATATATATATATATATATATATATATATATATATATATATATATATATATATATATATATATATGAAAGTCCCTGCCACCGTACCAAAATCATGAAGTTGTAGTGAAGGTTGATGAATTTAAACTTGTTTTCATATTTCTAGCATGCCTCTGTAGGTCAAGGACCCATTTTTATTGGCCGAAATGAAACAGATAATCACCCATCAAAGTATGGACTGAGACACACACACACACATATATAGAAAAATCTTCCATTGTGCACCACCCCTCCGTGTGCACTCGTGTGCACTCGGCCTTCCCGCCTTCGTATCGACGATCCGAACCGTTCACATTGATCTACACATCTAAATTAGTCTAAATATGTAAAATCAAATCATTTGAAAGTCATTTACCCATACATCATGTGACTATAAAAAACAATTGTTGGATCCTGTAGGCTAAGCAACAAACACTAGAGGGGGGGTGAATAGTGTTTATAATAATAAATTGCGGAATAAGAAATTTCTCTCGGCACAGTCGACTTAGTGGGGAATCAGTCGACTGATATAGCCAAAATAAAATAAATTTAACCTCTCGAAACAGTCGACTGATAGATAATGCAGGCGACTGATGAGACAAAGAGAATAACTAATACGAGACTGATCAGTCGACTGATACGAAGCTGAGTCGACTGGCCAGACAAGTATTGCAGAGTTTAATTGACCAAAAGTAAATGCAATCACAAGATAACCAATCACAGAGTACACAAGATGTATCCTGGTTCGGTCCTCCCGACCTACATCCAGTCCCCAAGCAACCCACTTGAGATTTCCACTATTCTTGAAAAAATTACAAGAATACCCTACGGCGTTACGACAACAACCTTGTCTAACCCGTAGTCCTTTCTCTCAACCAGAGAAAGCAGACCCACTCTACAACCTAGAGTGAAACGACACCGACTCTACAACCAAGAGTCACAAGACACTCTCCAACCGAGAGCAAGAGTACAAGAGGAATTTTACAATCAACCTATAGCCTTGTTGTTGTATGTGTTGATGCACGTGGCTAAAAGAATAGGTTGACTTCTATACTCAGTCCAAAGCGAATTCAATGCTATACTGGACTGAATGTAGAGAACCAAAGTGTGTGAACTTGAAAGCTTTGTTCTTTACAGAAAATCACTTAATTTGTTTTTCTCAAGAGTGCTTGAATGTATATTAGAAAGTCAAGTGAAGTTTTCTGTTTGAGAAGAGACTCTATATAAAGAGTTTTGATCTTCTGAACGTTGGAAAGCAGTTACATAACTGTCAACCAACGAATCAGACCGTTTTAAGTTTGAAAAAAATTCGTTTTTTGAAAAACAGAAAACGGTCAAAAACTCTTGAACAGTCGACTGGGTTGCCATATGAGTCGACTGATCAGAGTTTGAATAATTTTAAACAGTTTTGTACTAGGCAGTCGACTGGCAAGAGCTTAAGTCGACTGGTACTTAAATGTTAAAATTCTTCAAACTGTTTTGACTTATTGGGGGTTTTAAGAGACACACATGATGAGATTTTGAGTATGTGTGTGTGTGTGTGTGTAGACAAGGCTTTACATCATACTAAGACTCAACAAGAAATAAAATACAATATTTATAAAACATTTGAGCTTGGAGTCTTGAGTCTTGAGTCTTGAGTCTTGAGTTAAAACTTGATCCTTGTCTTCTTCATCTGTATCTGTTTGAGCTTGTCTGTTTGTTCAGCTAGAATTGTCTTTAGTCTCTGTCTTTAGTATCTTCACTGCAATGTTAGCTGTAAAATATAAACACATGATGCACTGTGTTGTGATCATCAAAATCCAGAATCAACAACAATGATTTTCAGTCATACATTTTTGTAACACTTCAATGGATGGGTAAATGAATTTCAAATGATTTGATTTTACATATTTAGATTAATTTAGATGCGTAGATCAATATGAATGGTTCGGATCGTCGATACGAAGATGGGAAGGCCGAGTGCACACACCGTGTGCACCATCTATAGTGCACAACGGTTATATATATATATATATATATTTATGAGCAATGCTCCATTGCAAACGGGTCCTGTGAAAACGGGTATGCAAATCACTAAAGCCGTTGTTGGAAACGACTTAGGTTATAAACCGAAGCCGTTGTTTCAAAACAACCGCTTCGGTTATAAACCTAAGCCGTTGTTCCGAATATAACCTAAGCCGTTGAACAATGGCTTAGGTTCAAAATAAACAAAGCCGTTGTTCCGAACAACGAGTTCGTTTATTTTGAAGAACAACGGCTTCGTTTATTTTGAACCTAAGCCGTTGTTCTGAAGAACGGTTTAGGTTATATTCAGAACAACAACTTAGGTTTGTAACCGAAGCCGTTGTTTTGAAACAACGGCTTAGATTTATAACCTAATCCGTTGTTTCCAACAACGGCTTAAGTGGTTTGTATACCCATTTGCACGGGACCCGTTTGCAATGGAGCATTGCTCATATTCTCCATTGCAAACACTACTGTAGCGTGCAAACGCATGCAAACCACGTAAGCCGTTGTTTCAGGTTATAATGAAGCCGTTGCCGTTGTTAGAAACAACGGCTTAGGTGGTTTGCATGTGTTTGCCCGGTACAATAGCGTATGCAATTAAGAATTCCTATATATATATACTAGATTTGCCCGTGGGCACGTGCCTACGTCACGTCTTCAGAACGATACAGTATATGAAATGTCTTGTAAACAGTAAGTCAACAATTATATAGCTCAAGTTTGAATAGTATGACAATAATTAGCTGTAAATAAAAGCCCATGTTTTCATTAGTATATGATTAAAAATAATTATAAATTGGGGTATAAAAGTCCATGTTTCCATAAGAGTGTGTGTGTGTATATAGATAGAGAGAGAGAGAGAGAGAGAGAGAGAATTAAATAAATAAAAGAGTTGTTTTGGGGGATTTGAATTTGAGTTTTGGGGGAAACTTTTTTGGGGGGGGGGAATGTGTTTTGTAAGGTTAGATATGGGCCTTTGATTTTGGGGGGGGATTGAATGAGAGCCACTTGATAGCTTCTTTGTGTTTTATTATATAGATATATATATGGAGGTAAAAGGATCCTAGAGGGACCCTCTAGGAAATTCTCCTAGAGGGAAGCTAACGTGACATACATTTATTGGTTGGGACCACTGGCTTATAGATGAGACCATAAAATTTGTAGAATGCTCCCTCCATTTAATTTGGACAATTTTGTAAAATGCATTGGCCTCAACCTATAAATGCATGCCACGTAGGCTTTCTTCTAGGAAATTTCCTAGAGGGTCCCTGAAGGATATATATATATATACACACACACACACACACACACACAACAACAACAACAACAACAACAAGAACTACAACAATAACAAAACCTTTTTTTCAACTAGTTGGGGTCGACTACATGAATCCTAGTTTTTCATTCTGCTAGGTTTAGTGCAATATCTTCTGTAAGGCCACAAACTATCATATCTATTCTCACAGTTTCCACCCAGGTAGGTCTTTCCCTACCCCTAACTCTATCATCAATATTTATAAAATCACTATTTCTAACAGGGCACTACTAGGTCTATGTGTGACATGTCTGAACCATCTGAGGCAATTATGTCCTAATTTATCTTATATAGGAGCTACCTTTATCATGTCTAGTATATGCTCGTTTCTAATTCTATCATTTTTAATTTTACCACACATCCATCTTAGCATCCTCATCTCTGCAACACTCATTTTTGGGACCTGTTGTTTCTTGAAGGTGTGTGTATATATATATAGAGAGAGAGAGAGAGCGAGAGAGAGTATATATATATATATAGAGAGAGAGAGAGAGAGGGGAGAGGGGGGATCCAATGAGAAACATTTTTAGGTGAGAAAATGAGAAACATTTTTATTAACTCTTAGATCTAATAGGCCCTGATCAATGGTTCTAATTAAAACACTAATAACCTAAAAAACTTGGTTTTTTTATTATTTAAAATTTGGTTTAGTTTTATCCCTCCAAACTAAAAAAAACCCTTTATTTATTTTCTTGTTCTACATCAGTCTTTCTCTCTCCCAAATCACTCTTTTTCTCTCCCTTTCTAGTGTAGGTGAGGAAGGAGATCTCCATCCCCACCCCCATGGACTTACGAACGGACTCTTTCCCCTTTTCTCTCCCTTGTTCCTCATCCTTCACTCCTATCATGACCAAACCCCATCTCCATCGCCATCGTTTGACCCCATCGACCCTATGCTCCAAGTTCTCGAATCTTCCATAAGATAGCCTTCCAAATTACTATATAATAATCTGTAAATCAGTGCACCCACCAGTTGTATAATCCAATCCATCATGATACAGACGTGGCGGGAACGGAGACGAGAACACGGTAGCGATTGGCAGAGATGAGGAGGTGGATGCCGTCCATTGATGTGTTGATGGAGGGGTTTGGGTTCGTGCAAGGGAGTGGGGGTGGTGGAAGTTTTTTGTTACCTATCTTTTGTTCGATGAAATTCCACAATGAATATTTGTTTGTGTAAGTAGATTGCGTTGTCCTTTCTTAATTTTCTTTTATGTTCATATGGAATGATTATTGAGCTTCACAAGGACGTTGCATCTCGTGCTTGGTTGACATGATTGCATTTTCCCCCCTTTCATTGTATCATAGTAGCACCATTACTGATACTTCTATTTACAATAAATTTTTTAGGCTGCTATGAGGGTTTGAGAACTTCTCTTCAATGTTTATCTCAGTCATATGTTTCTAAGCATAGTAAGTGTGCTGATCAAGTTATAAACCTGCTAATGGGTTATGCAAGTCTTCTGTCAGTGTTATGCTTGTAGCTTGATGCAGATGCTATCTAATAGTGTGTGTATGTTTTTGCTATCTTTCAAAATAGAAAGTGAGCAGGTAAATAACAAGAAAAGCAAGTACATATTGAGAATGTGGTCCATCAACATCAATAAAACCAATACTGACAACAACCGTACTGCACCATTTAATCCGAAAGGTTTGGTTTAAATTGATAAAACGATAATACCATAAGATCCATCAACATCAACAAAACCAATAGTAACAAACAACCATACTTCACCATAGAAATTAACAACCATACATCCAAAAATTTAATGTGTAAAAATTTAACTTGTAGAAATAAAACCACCTAATCTCTTGGGAGTTTTAGCTATTTCAAATGCTCGCATTTGACAAATTTTCAGTACTCACAACTTGACAAAGAGAGTGATTTGGGAGAGAGAGAGTGATGTGGAAAAAGAAAATAAATCAAGTTTTTTTTTTTGGCTTGGAGGGATAAAACTGAACCAAAGTTAAAAAAAAGATTTTTTAAAAGGTTATTGGTGTTTTAATTTGAACCATTGATTACGGACCTATTAGATTTAACGGTTAATAATAATGTTTCTCATTAGATCACTCATCTCTCTCTCTCTCTCCCCCTTTCCCTTTCTCTTTCTATATATATATATATATATATATATATATATATATATATATATATAGGGGTCATCTCTGAAGGCCCTACCTCACTCCTTATTTTAAGGCCTCATATGAGAACTCATTGATACAAACCCCTAATAAAAAATTCAAACCTTTCATCTTGTTGTACATGCCTTAGATAGCCTGAGGGTGTAAAATCAAGTTATTTGAAGTTCATTTGTTTATGTTTTACAATATGACAAAATTGTATAGCTAAAATTTCTTTACTTTTCTAACAAGATAGATGGAAAAATGAATGTCAAATAACTTTTGTCATAAATCAACTAGAAAATATCAAGTACTGATGGATAAGACCATAAATGCGATTACCAAATGTTTTTGAAAATGGATAAGACCATAAATGCGATTACCAAATGTTTTTGAAAATGGATAAGACCATAAATGCGATTAGGCAAGGATAAGAATTGGCTAATCAAACTAGTGAGACTCTGATTACCTGCTTAAACACCTTAGAGGCCCGATTTGCTGAAGGACAACTCCACAATGAGAATGCTAGTGACCGCGATGAGCGTGATGACGATAGACATGTTGTTAGGGCTAGACGTGATCCATTAAAACGTGGAGTGCACGATAATAAGAGAATTAACGGTGCATGTGACCACCGTGATAGGGTTGATCCTGGAGTTGAGCGTAGTATTGGTCAACTTTGAGGTAGAGTACGTGGTGTACACGCACGCACGAAACATTAGTAGGCACGTCTCATTGGATGACTGCAATTTTGATGACCATGAGGGTTAGGGGCAGAGCTAGGATTGATCAAAGGGGGAGCCAAAAAACAAAAGATTATTTTCATATAAAAAAGTTTATCAAGATTGCTAGATTCGAACACAGACCTCTCAAATTCATAAAAAAACACATTGGCCACTAGACCATACTAGTACTTGTGAAATATTTATGGAGGGGCCAGACTTTGATATATGTAAATTTTTTATAAAATCTTGTACCTAAATCTATGTTTTCAAAAACTTTGCAGGACCGTGGGTCCCCCAGCTCCGCCCCTGATGAGGGTGATCTTGAGTTTAGGGATGAGAGTCATAGGCCACGTCGAGATAGTAGGAATCATGACGACGATATTACTAAACGAGTGAAAGTAGAGGCCCCTTCCTTCAATGGTAGGTTCAAACCCTCAGGTTCTTAGTGATTGGCTAGCTTATATGGATTATTACTTTGAGGTATGACATGAGTGACAGTCGTAGGGTTAGATTTGCCAAGATGAAACTACAGGGACCCACAAAAGTTTACTAGGGCCTCACTCGAGAGGCAACTGGAATGATCTGGACAGTATCCTATTGAGTGTTGGGATGAGATGCAAGAAAAATTGAAAGAGAAGTACTGTCCCATTATTTGTAATGATCATCTTAGGGATCAGTTGTCTACAATCCGTCAATGTGGTCTATTCGTGAATGAATACATGAACAAGTTTGACGATTTGATTGTCTACAATTCGTCATTGTGGTCTATCTGTGAATGTGGTCTATCCGTGAATGAATACATGAACAAGTTTGACGATTTGATGGTTTAGGTTGTGTTGTGCAGATGCCTCATTTCACTCTCTCTAGGTTTCGTTAAGGATTAGGGTCATACATTAGGCAAAGATTTTACTGCACACGTTGACCTCTGTGGCACAGGCTTATCTGTTAGTTCATGAGTATGAACAATATTTGCAACTGCCTTGTACTAGGAGGTTCACTATCCAAATCAGGAAGGGTCTAAAGAAGCAGTTTGATAATAAATCCAAGCCAATTAATACTACTCCCGACTCCTGAGGATCCCAAGAGGAAGTTGATGGCATGTGAATGGTTCATTCAATTTGATAAGGGCAAGTATTATACTGTTAAGAGTTATGTCACTATGCTTATCAATGTTCGTTGAAACTCTCAAAAAACATGCACATGGGTTTTGGGGATGAGGGCGAGTCAGAGTCAGAGGATGACGTTGACGAGTATGTCTATGAGGATGGTGCTAATGAGGCTGAAGAGGATTTAGTGAATCAATCAACACCCATTCATGTAGTGAGGCGTGTCCTTGCCATGCCCAATTGTGCGGATGATTGGTGAAGAACCAACATTTTTCATACCCACGTCAAGAGTGGTGATATTTCCTATAAAGTGATAATTTACAGGCGTAGTTGTGTGAATGCAGTCTCCCAATCTGAGAGACGCTGAAGTTAAAGGTTGAACCCCACCCTCAACCATATAATGTCACTTGGGTTGATATAACTGTCATATCTGTTACCTAACAATGTTTAATTCCTATTCATGTTGCTAGTTACGAGGATTGTAGCTTGTGGAATGTCATTCCCATGGATGTTGCACATTTGTTATTATGGCGACCTTGGTAATATGATCTTGATGCGACTAACTTTGGTAGGACAAACACTTGTGTTCTAAAGTCAATAGTAAGAAAATAGTTTTATCTCTTGCCAAGCTGAAGCAGGTCCACAACACCAAGGCTAAAGAATCATTTGCAACAGTTCATGTCTTGAATAGACGACAATTCCTTAGGGAGAGTCACGAGAAAAGGATGGTATATGCAGTTGTTGCTTTTAGTGGAGAGCGTCTTAGTAAGATGCCCACCTTCCCTTCTATGGTTCGTTAGACACTTACAAATTTTAGTGATGTTATGCCTGATGAGATGCCTAACGAGCTTCCTCCCCTTAGAGATATTCAGCATGCCATCAATTTAGTGTGGGGGGTCTTCTTTGCGCAATTTGCCTCATTATTGAATGAATACCACTGAGTACTTAGAGCTTAGACAAATTGAGCTATTATTGCGGAAATAATTTGTGTGAGAGAGTACGAGTCATTGTGTTGTTCCTGCTTTACTCACTCCCAAATATGATGGTAATTGGAGGATGTGTGTGGATAGTAGAGCCATGACAAGGTTGTAAACGGCGTCAGGCGGTGGCGGTTCGGCCAAGGACCGCCTACCGCCTAGGACGCCTAGGCGGCGCCTAGGCGTTTTGTTTTTATTTTTTAAATATTCAGATATTAACCTTTTAAAAGTTACACTTCTCTATTTTTGCTTGTAGTCTAAATCTTTTAAATGCATCACAATTCACAAGTGATGCTAGGCCAGAATGATTTTAGAAGTTCAACAACGATTATGGTGTAAACTTTAGATTCATAATGACATAAACAATAATCAGTCATATAAAATTTCAAATATAACGTGAACTAGTAACACCTTAATGTAAAGATGAAGAGGCTTTTTACTGTTGAAGATGAAGAGGGTTTTTTCTGTTGAAGATGAAGAGACTATTTTAAGAATTAAAAAAAAATTACAAAAAAATCTGTCAGCCGCCTGATCGATTTTGGCCGCCTAGGCGCCGCCTCGGACGCCTCGACCGCCTAGGCGCCGCCTTGTACGCCTAACTGCCATCTCAACGCCTAGAGTACCGCCTATTGCATATGCGGTTCGTTCTCCTCTTTTTGAGCGCCTAGGCGCCGCCTAGGCGTCCGAGGCGGACGCCATTTAGAACACTTCAGCCATCAATAAATTTCAGCTATTAATTAAGCTATTACCAGATAAACTAGAATTGAAATTCAAATACTAACTCCTAACTAAATGATAAGATGAAGTCTTATCCAAATACTTGACTATAACAACCTAATAACAAGTCAAAACAAATAAATAAATAAAACTATTCATATCTTTCTACCAATCCAAATAACTCCTAATCTAACTAATAATGATAATGCTAATAATAAGAAATATGGGTTTTTAAAATTTAGTCCCTCAATTAATAGGTATTTGTGATTTAGTCTCCCAAATCATAGCAGTTGTGATTTAGTCCCTCAATAGAACTCATTCATCAATTTAGTTACTAACTGTAACGAAATCTACTAAATTCAACTCAATTTAGTATCCAGTTAGAACAAGTCACTTCCATTAAAAGTTCAATTTATTACATTCAACTGAATCTAGTATAACCATCATTAAATAACATACTTTAACTTAAGACTAAATTTAATTGAATTTAGTAGATTCAGTTAAAATTGGGGACTAAATTTATGAATATGTTCTAATTAGGGACTAAATTGCTATTGCTATGATTTAGGAGACTAAACCACATATACCCATTTAAAGAAATAATAAAAATGTTTGTTTTCCCAAGGTACTATTTGCTGTTATTGTAGAACAAAAAACTAAGTACTTTATTGTGGTAATGTAGTATATTTTTTTTGTCCTGCATCATCTCCCCTACGCTTGTTTGACTGTATGGAATTATTTGATTCAATTCCCCTAGTGATTGCTGCAATCCTTAACGTCATCAAGGCATGATATTATGGAAATGAATTTTAGCCATACAATCGTTTCACATTGTAACACATAAACAACTGAACTTCAAATAACTTGATTTTATACGCTTAGGCTACCTAAGGTGTGTAGAACAAGATGAACGGATCAGATTTTTCATTGGGGTTCGTATTAACGGGGTCGCATATGACGCCTCAAAATGATGGGTGAGGTAGGTGTGAACTTTTTTTTGGATATAAATTGGAAATTCTGAACTGTTCATTTTGATCTATACATCTAAATTAGTCTCAACAACAACAATAATAACAACAACAAAGCCTTTTTCCCAACTAGTTGGGGTCGGTTACATGAATCCTAATTTTCCATTCTGCTCGATTTAGCGCAATATCTTCTGTAAGGTCACAAGCTATCATATCTTTTCTCACCGTTTTCATCTAAGTTTAGGTTTTTCCTTACCCCTAAATCTACCCTCAATACTTAATAAATCACTCTTTCTAATGGGAACCTTACTAGGTCCACGTGTGACATGTCCAAACCACCTAAGACGATTATCTCTTAATTTTTCTTGGATAGGAGCTACCTTTATCATGTCTCGTATATGCTCGTTTCTAATTATATCCTTCCGAGGTTTACCACCATACATCCATCTTAGTATGCTCATCTTCGCTTCACTCATTTTTTGGACATGTTGTTTCTTTGTTGCCCAACACTTTGCTCCATAGATCATTGATAGTCTAATAGCCATCTTATAAATTTTTTCCTTCTACTTGAAAGGTATACATTTGTCACACAAAATACCACTGACACTTACTACATTTAAGCCACCATGCTTGGATCCTACGTATTACATCTTCACAAATCTCCCAATCTCTTTGTATAATCGAAACTAAATATCAGAAACGATCTCTCTTAGGTATCTTTTGACCATCAAGCTTTACTACTTCCTCATTTGTGTTCCGAATATTATTGAAATGACACTCCATATATTCTGTTTTAGTTCTTTTTATTCTAAAGCCTCTAGCTTCCAAAGATTCCATGATTCTAATTTAGCATCTATTCCTGCTCTAGTCTCATCCACTAAGACGATGTCATTGGCAAAAAGCATACACTAAGGCACCTCATCTTGTATTTCTCACGTCAATTCATCCATAACCAAAGCAAAGAGGTAGGGGCTTAAAGCCTGAACCTTGGTGTAAACCTACTGTAATAGGAAAATCACCGTCTCTCTTGTGGTTTTTCTAATAGTGGTCTTTGCCCTTTCATACGTATTCTTAATTACCTCAATATATCCAGTAGTTACTCTTTTATTATTTAACGCCCACCATACTATGTCTCTAAGGATTTTATCATATGCTTTTTCTAGATCTATAAACACTATATGCAGATCTTTCTTATTCTCCCTGTATTTTTTTCACAAGTCTTCTCAGTACATAAATTGTTTCCATTGTTGACCTTCTAGGCATAAATCCAAACTAATTCTTAGACATTGTAGTTTCAGTCTCAGTCTATGTTTGACCACTCTCCCAAATTTTCATCGTATGACTCATTAATTTAATCCCTCGGCAGTTGGAGCAACTTTGTATATCTCATTTATTTTTATATATAGGTACTCAAATACTCTTCCTCCATTCATCGGGCATCTTCATAGTTCTCAAAATTTCTTTAAATAATTTTGTTAGCCATCCCACTCCTACATCCCCAAGACACTTCCAAACTTCAATGGGTATAATCGTCTGGTCCTAAAGCTTTTCCGATTTTCCATCCTTCCTAGAGTATTTCGAATCTCATATGTCCTAATTCTACTGAAAAACATATGCTCTTGGCTCTTGACTCTCCCCTCGAGTTTTCTATATTTAGGTTGCCCACAACCTTTTCATTTAATAACTTCTCAAAGTAATTTCACCATCTTCCCTTAATTTCCTTATCTTTTACTAAGCCTCTTGAATCCTCGCTCTTAATACACCGAATTGTATCCAAATCTTTTGTTTTCCTATCCCTCTGTTTAGCAAGCTTATAGATATTATTTTCTCCTTCTTTTGTTCCTAATTTTGTGTATAAATCATCATAAGCTTTTTCTTTTATATCTCTTATTAACTTCTTTTCTAACTGTCTTTTCTCTCTCCATTCTTCATTTTCCTCGTTTGCCATATTTTGAAAGTTGATCTTTTTTCTCTCACAATATTTTGGATTTCTTCTTGCCACCGCCATGTTTCCTCACACAGTCATCATTGGTAGACATCTAAATTAGTCTACATATGAGAATTCAAGTCATTTGAAATTTGTTTGTCCATGCATTTAAGTGTTATAAATTGTATGGCTGAATATCGTTATTTTTTATAATGACATGGTGGATGGACAAATGAATTTTAAATGATTTGATTTTACTTGTGTCTAATTTTGTCATTCGAAACAATGTAAACGGTTCGGATCATCCATGTGATGACTATGTAAGGAGTTCACACGAAGCTTATCATGAGAACTAATTCTCACATGATCATTCCCCTATATATATATATATATATATATATATATATATATATATATATATGTATATGCACACCTTATGAGATTATGAGATTTGTACCTTGGTTATTCTGATAGGCTAAATATAAAAACAAGGACACAAAGTTTTGGGTCAGTTTAAAAAAAGTACACTAAGGTTTTTTTGTTTAAAAAAAGGACACAAAGTTTCAAAAAACTCCACTGGGTTGGTTAGGGTTAGGGTAGGGTTTAAAAAAACCACTTTCATCTTTCATTTGTGTTTAAAAAAACTACATTCAGCTTTTATTTGTGTTTAAAAAAACATCACTTAACTAATCAGATGTTTAAATAAACCCCCCCCGAACTAACCCTAACCCTAACCCTAACCCTAGCCCTAGCCCTAACTAACCCACTGGAGTTTTTTGAAACTTTGTGTTCTTTTTTTAAACAAAAAAACCTTAGTGTACTTTTTTTTAAACTGGCCAAAAACTGTGTGCCCTTTTTTTATATTTAGCCTATTCTGATATGTGAAAGACTCTACCACTACACTAAAACTCCCGTGTTGTAGTAAGGGTTGAGGGTTTTAAACTTGTATTCAACAATATATTAATGAATGAAATTATTTCTTTTGATATATGATTGTTTTGACACAAATAACATTTCTTGTTAATAATTGGCTTCTTCCTCGCTTTGAATGGTTTTTTTTCTTAATAATTTTATGTGATTATTATTTTGTTAATTCGATTGATTTATATACTTCCTGCGAAAAAATATTCGTTGCTCAAGTATTATACTTCTATATGCTTTGGAGAATGGTCATATTTTAAAAAAACTTATTTCTGATTCAAGGTATGTTTGGTAGTTTCAAAAGTTAACTATTAAAGTGTTCAACACAAGAAACTAATCTAGAGAATGTGGAGGCACGGCTAGATCAGTTAAGTTGTACGTGATTTCACGTCCAAGGAATACTGAATTAATCAAGCGGAGACTCGACCCAATCCCTCAGCTCTCCATGCGGGCATCTTCTAGGCTTTACTAGAACAGTACGATAATCATTTTGCTTTTCAGTGTCAAATTTGTTGAAACGTGTCGACGAAGTGTCCTAACTCCTGTCCAAGGAATGCCCAACATTATGAGTATGTAACATTATATCCATACTGCTTTATGTAACATTATGAGTATGTAATATTAACTGATTTTCTCTACTTCACAAATTCATCTATGCTCTCTGTCTCTATCTCTCATCTAATTACATAAAATTGTGATTCATCAAAACATTTTCTCTC
Organism: Hemerocallis citrina; assembly: GCA_017893485.1. Lineage (NCBI taxonomy): Eukaryota > Viridiplantae > Streptophyta > Magnoliopsida > Asparagales > Asphodelaceae > Hemerocallis > Hemerocallis citrina. The sequence continues at coordinate 21,711,042 of CM030360.1, forward strand.
TTTCTTATTCTTCAAACGAGGATACTTGTGAAAATTGTCTCACATGTGTTTTTGAAGTGTTGGTATCTGTCGCCTGTAGCAATGTCACAAATACCCGATACCCGGACCCGACCCTGGACCCAACCCGGACTCGGCATTGGACCGGAACCGACCCGGTCTATTGCGGGTTGGATCCGGGTCATAAAATAGGACCTGTTGCACTTTTGGCCCAAGTCTGCTCAAAATAGATCCGACCCGGACCGGGATATATAAGCCCCTAATCTCCCAATTAAACCCAAAAAGAAAACCCTAACTTCCCAAAAAGAAAATAACTATGAGAAGAGAAGAAGTAGCAGGCCTGATCTCCCTCTCATGCTCGACGCAAGTCGCTCGCTTGCCGACCCATATCACTGCTCCCCGTTTGCCGCGTCCCTGACCCGACGGGTAAGAATTTTTTAATAAGACTTGGACCTGGACCTGGTTGCAATGGGTCGGGTCTGAGTCCAATATTTGGATCCGTCGAGTGTCGGGCCCGGGTAGTGTCGGACCGACCCGACCCGACCCGACCGGATACTATTGCTAGTTGCTTGCTATGTGCTAACACTTCCATGATTGAAGAGTCACATGCTACTTAGCATTGTTATAGAAACATAAACTCAAGACAATACAGTCTAGAGAAATAGAGGCGACACAGTTAATAAGGAGTAACAACAACTGATTGAAATAAGCAAGTCATGTTTGGGAACAAAGTTAAAGATGACTATACTTATTATAACTTTGGAGGTACAAGGTATGGCACCTTTGGTTTATCCTACCTTTACCTCCAAATTAAAGTTATCTTCATAGTTAAGAAAAACATAAGATCGAGTTGACATAACTACAGTTTTCTCACCAGATGGGGTGATTCAACCGTAGTTATCTTAACTCCAAAATGAGCACCAAACATGAAAAAGCTAGGATAACCACAGTTTTCTAAATTTTTTTGAGTGATAACTCCAATTATCCTAACTTAACTTTGTTAACATGCATAGCTTAAGAATTGTTTGGATGGTCAAGATATTTGTATTGTAACCAAATTACTGCTGGTGCTGGGTCTCTTCTAATTCTTCTGTTCTTCTACTATGAATAGGGAAGGGTTAGGCGTCATCTTGTAGGCACCTTGTTAATTATGAGTTGTGCTTCATAGTGTAGTATATTTTGATGGGAGCGTGATGTTGTTGCTTACTGAAATGTTTGAAAATTGTGTTTGTTTTTTTTAGTAATGAAAGTTGTGTTATAATTTATATAGAATGAATTGCAAGGGTTACCATGGTGGCGTGATTTCATTTATTTCAATGCATATGCACCATTTTAGCTGAAAATATTTGCACACACTTGTCCAATGATATCAATTAATATTTCTCCTATGTAGTTGTATTCCTTGTGGTCACGTTTATGGTAAATCATGCTTGGAGAAATGGCTTCAACGATTTCAAAGGAGTGCTGGGAAGGTAACATGTCATTTAGTTACTAGAAATTGGGTTTTGTTACACTTAAACTTGATGCTGTTCATGGGTACTTCTGTTTCTTATTTTTATTTGGTGTTTGTGTTTTTGCAGTGCCCACAGTGCAAAGAAAAGTTTAAACATAAGGAAATCATTAACTTATATGCACCTCTGATTGTGGTCCCAAATGATGATCTAGAGAAGTTATGTGTTGATTTATGGCACGCTCTATGTATATTTCAGGGTATTTAACTAATGAATGAGTTTGTTTTTTGCAGGAAGTGTGCTGTTTACGTGAGAATAATGAAATTCTTAAGTTGGAGGTAGATATTGGCAATTTTTTGTTCTCTAATCTCTCTCTCTCTCTCTCTCTCTCTCTCTCTCATCTTCTCGTTTCTCTCAAGTACAATTTCCCTGATATACACATCAGTACATACATATATGCATCTCTGTGTGTGTGTGTGTGTATGTGTAGACTGTACATGCACTGACACACCATAAAACCTCTCTCTCTCTCTCTCTCTCTCTTGTAGTTTGTACATGCACCAACACATAAAACTTTTCTGCTTAAAGAACCCACATGTGTATGTGTAAAACTTTTCTGCACACAAGAGTTTATTTGTGTGTGCTTCTTCATGAATGCATGCATCTCGCCATTTTCGTCGTTCTGAAACTTGAAGTTTAATTCGTAACTTGCAACACCACCGAAACTTTGATTAAAGCTAAAGTGCAAAAAACTACCCTGAAGTTCACCAAAACTCCAAACTACCCTTAACTTCGTTATAAGAAAAACTACGTCAGAGTTTATCTGGTCAATTGAGAATGCACTTATACATCTGTTCTCAATTGACCAGGGAAAACTTTGGGTAGATTTTGTTAGAAAACAAGTTGAGGATAGTTTTGAGTTTTCCTGAAACTTTAGGGTAGTTTTTTCTTTTTGTTTTTACATTTTAGCCTTGATTAGACCACAACTCTGTGCGTCCTGCTTGAATCTTCTAGACATTCTCTGTAATTTAAGGCTTGTCATATCTGATAAATCACTGTCTGTACATTCAGCTTGCTCATTTTCTGCATGAAGGATATGGTTATACTAAGTTTTAACATTCTCTACTCTTCACAGTACTTTAGAGTGACATATTTCCCTCCTCATTTTTCTGCAGAACTCCAGATTGCAGGAGGAAATAAAGAAGCAGAAGGTATATGTGAAAATTTGAATTTCCTACGGCCCTCTCCTTATATATTTTCTCAAAATTTATTTCCTTGAATGCTGCATCGGGTTACCTTTTTCCTTGCTGCTAATAGCAATGAACAATGTTATGTAGTTGTCGACATATAGTTTATGTGAAGTATTATTTGAGATTGGACTTTACTCTTGTATTCACTCCTTTCTTTGTGTCATGTTACTCATTGTAGGTCAGTCCATTTTCATTTGATTGAATGTGTGATCCCATTCTTTTTAATAAAGTGATCATACACTCCTTTCATTGAGCATGAAGTTTACTTTTTAGTTGATTCCACATTATACTTTTGGTCAACAGATGCATTCTATGAGTAATGAGAGCTCTGGGAGACAGGTAAATTGCACAGTGCTTCTCAGTTTAACAAGGTGTCAAATAAAATCATCTCTTTGGGGAAAATAATGATATCACTGAGTTTCATCGATGTAGAAAATGCTATGTTTAGAGCGTCCATCTTCGGGAGGGTCTCAGATGAGGCTATTTGCACATTCTGGCAATAGATTGAGCTCTTCAACACAATCCTTCTCTGGTAATGGTTCATACTAGTAGATTTGATGTCACTCACAATGAGAATTAGGTGCTATTCACCTGTCTCTCGTATTGTTGTATGTTTTAAAGATGTTTGGTCAATAACATGTGCAGTGCACGTTTATAATCTACTTTAAATTATAAATTTACTTGGGTAAATTTATGTAAAAAGTATTACTACACATTACACAAGACAGAGAACTCAAAAATTGTTCACATTTATGGAAATGAATCGATGTCATATTTTAATCTTTTACATAATTTGTTGTCTTTTAAACATGGGTATTTATCTTATTTCCCCCCTCTAGAGGACATTATTCCTTTTTTCGTATTATACATGTTTAGTATATAACTTTTTTCAATTTAAATAAAAATTTAATAATCTGTTTTACTTGAACATAAATTTGTTCAACTTAAAGTGTAATTTATATGGAGTGTGGACCTATGTACATACCATCTGCAATCACAATCTTGTAACTATATTCAAATTTCTCAAGAAAATCCAGGGTATGCAAAACTGATAGACAAAATTTTTGAGACAATTTTCTTAAACCGGCAGATATGAAGGTTCTTTTGGTATAAATTTGTCCTAATATTTTTTCTGTTCTTTATCTGATCTCAGTTTATATATGCCTTCAGAAAACATGTTTAGCACCCAGAACAATTGTAGAGATGGAGCTCCTTCGTGTGAATTTATTTTTCAGGTGTGCCTCATACTAGAACTTGAATATTCTTTTACAATTAAATGTAAACCTGCTCCATATGATGAATGCTTAATTTGGAAAATTACCTGCTGGAACTGTATGAACAGTGTCAATTTTCCCAGTTGATATTGTTCAGGTTTAGTTTTTCTTAAAATATCTTTAATAAAATAAAGTAACAAGTAACAGCAGCCATGCAAAGGCTACCAAAATAAAATTCAGTTCAAAATTTCATAATGATCGAGTTTCCTTGGGTACTTTGTCTTCTATTCACACCACATTTTCTCACTGTTTGTATCCTTCTGTATTTTTTTTTTCAAATTTTTTTGTCTCCTCGGAGGGGTTAATTTTGAAAGGTAATTTCTTGACTCCTGCAGTTCAAAATTGTGTGTTGATTTTCTTAATTTGCTGCCAGGGGTTATTACAATGGCTATTGAGTAGGTTATTGCTTAGTTATATATAGATTGCTCCGTGACAACTTAATATATATACAATCAACCATGGAATGTAAAGAAAACTTAAACCATGGAATTCAGGTTTCAGTTTTCTTTACATTCTTTTGAAAATAATGTTTAATAAAATAGAGTAACAAGTAACAGCAGCCATGCGAAGTCTACCAAAAAAAAAAATCCAGTTCAAATTATGCATAATGATCAAGTTTGCTTATGTCCTTTGTCTTCTATTCACATTTTTCACTATATGTATACTTCTGTATGTTTTTTTTAAAAATTTCGTCTCCTTGGAGGGGTTAATTTTGTAAGGTAATTACTAGACTCCTCATTGCTTAGGTATATATAGATTGCTCATTGACAGCTTAATATATATACAATCAACCATGGAATTGGTAGTTTGACAGAAGATCTCTCATTGGTATTTTGCTTTAGAACACATTTCACTTTCTCAATCAATGTAACCTGTCTATTCTGTTTTTACAGAAAGAGTTCGGGTTAGATGGTGCCCGAGTTATGGCAATTGATGCGTCCAGTCAGTTCATAATTATATCAGGAAAGACACCTGGTCCTGGAGTGTGCGGAAGGCATACTCTTAGTAAGGTAACTGATGTAAACTTAACCTTAAATAGAGCATTTTCAAGAATATTAAAAGATTAAGTTACCAACACGTAATGCAGATTAAGTTAGAAATTATAACTATTAATTGGTGTGATGGATTTTCAAGATGTGAAATAGTTTAACAAGCCCAATTAAAAGTTCAATCTTATCAATCAACAATAATACTTGATCGTTCTTAGTATGTAAGATATTCAATAAAGATTTGTACACTAATAGGCAAGTAGAACACACTCTCAATATTTGTGGATGATAGATAAATTAAATAATATTATAGAGATGATAGGTGGTATCACAATAAATGAGAAGTGGAAAGAATTTACCGGGGTTGCAGACGTGGGTTGGCAGTAGCGAAGAACACAGCAAGAAGAGGTGGTAGCAAGAGTGGAAGAGGGCAGGTTGCTCTGGTTGTATGGGTGGCGGCGTTGGCTGTTGGTGGTGGTGATGGGTGCGGGGAGCAAAGGGCAGCGGTGGCGGGATGCAGGGGACGTCGACAGGGAATCGAGTTGGTCGTCGGCCGTGGTGAAGATGATCGGTGGATTGGATGAAGGAGGTAGGAGAGGCGATGGGTGAGGATCGAGGTCGACGGGCTGTAGTGGGTTTCGGAGATCGGCAGCGTTGAGGGGGGGGGGAAGGGTTCCGACGACGGCGAGCGGCTTTGTCGACCAGAGCAAGGAGGACGAGGTGAGGGGAGGGTGAGGGCGACGGGGGGTGTAGGGCGTCGGGAGGCAGAGGAAGAAGTTGGAGAAGGGGATTAGGGTTTGGGTTTAATTTTATTTGGAGTAGTTTTTTTTGGGGGGGGGGGTAGATTTAGAGTTTATCACAAACCCTAAAGTTGGATCTCAATTATATCATACAAAAGAAGAATGAAGAGCAAAATTCAACACAATAAATTTTTTTAATCAAGAATATCATATTTCTCATTATTCTAAGGCCTATATATAGGCTCAAAACAAATCCAAAACAAATCTTAAACAATCTAAAACAAATCTCTCAAATAAACTACATATTGCTAAATCTCAAAATAAAATAAAACGGATTTGATGTCCTCATCATTCCCTTGGGTGGGAGATGGCTTGATCCAGTCGAGTCAAAACCAGTGATCCTATCATGGTGCTCCAAAAGATCTGGATCCAAGCGCGGGAGCTCCTACGATCACTCCAAGTGTCATCCGACTTTGGCTTATTCTTCCACCTCCCCAAATACCTATGAATATCATAATCTCTGGTGAAAATTATCTGATCATCTAAAATATTATTCAATTTGTCTGTCGGTGGGTAAGTATTATCAGGTAAAGGAGAAATTGTGGAAATCTTACCATTAGGCTGCAAGGTAGGCTCATCTATAGGAAAATTTCTAGGGTTAAATTTTGGGCCTTCATAGAGTACTAGATCCTCAATATTGAAAGTCGTACTTATGTCAAAACCTTCAGGGTGGTCAACGATATAGGCATTATCATTGATTTTATACAGAATTTTAAATAGGTTTACAGCACGTATGTTCAAGTTCTTAACGGATCCAGCTGGAAATCGTTCTGGACGAATCCGAACCATCACTTCGTCACCAACATGAAGAGTTTTAAATTTTCTTCTAGTATCTGCTATTAACTTGTAGTTAAAATTATTCTCATTAATTTCCTTGAAAATTTCTTTATGTAAGTCATGAATGCGATATGCAAATGTGGATGCAGACTTTGAGACTATGATGTTCTAACACATGGATAAAATTTATGGGCTGCTAAGTGACTTGGAAAGGATTGGGTGACTCAGGTACATTCGGTGGAGGTGATTGGATCGACCGAATACAGTTAAGAGGTTGGTCATCCTCTTCTTCATCAAAGTCATCACTTATATGAGGTTCATAAGTAAACTCATTGTTTGGCTCATCAACGATGACAGCGGTACCCTCCACTATATTGATCCTACTTGGGTTGGGAAAGTTGCCAGTAACATGGCCGTATCCCTTGCATTTCTAGTACTTAGTGAGAGGATCAATCTTAGAATAGTCTCTTTCAGTTTTCTTATCTGTGTTTGTCATTTCTAAGTGAATAGGGATTTGAAGTAGGCTTGCTTGGGTAAGACTTGTTGGGATACTGAGGAGATGAATTCTCAGGTCTAGAGGGATCAGGAAGGATGATTTTAGAGGAATGATCTATCAAATCGCTGGACTTGTAATGAGAACTTGCTTTAAGGGAATTCATATCGAGGACAAGGGCATAAGCTGCGGCCAAGGAGTCCACATTTCTATGAATTAGCTCATTCCTAAGATCGGCTCGTAATCCAGCTCTGAACCTAGAGGATTTGTTCTTCGTTCTCTTTACCTTAAGGCATTGTACTGAATTAGGAAGTTGTCAAACTTATCAACATACTTTTGGGTGGATTTACTTTCTTGATAGAGTTGGTTCCACGAATCTAGCAATCGGGTGTGGAACGATAACGACACATATCTCTTAGTGAGCTTCTCTTTCATGGCTTTCCAAGTGGTTATGGGCGCCAGGCCTCGGCTTCTGCGGGCGTGTTCAAGGTTGGTATAGTGTTGTTGAGCTTTTCCAGTCAAATTCATCGTGGCAAATTTGACCTTTAGGGCTTCGCTCATGTCAAACCACACGAAGTAGTGGTCCATGGCACGGATCCAATCGAGATAAGCTTGGGATTTCATACGGCCTTCAAAGTGGGGAACGTCAGCTTTAATGTTCTTTTTGTATTGTTCGTCAGGGTCACGATCTTGACGTCGGCCGCGTGATCATTCCCTTGAGGGATCTGACGATAAGCATGAAGCTCAGGGGCAACGGTTTGATTTAATTCCACTTTTTCAAGTCTCTGATTGATATTGGCAAGAGTTGCTTGAATGGCAGCTAGGGTAGTGGAAATATCAAGGTTGTCCATCTTAGTTCGAGGAGGGGCTCGCGGACGTCTAGGGTTCCAACTGGGTTGTTTGGGAGGGACAAGAAAGGCTCTTCAGGATATAGTATGGTGCTGCGAAGATGCATTCACCAACGGTGGAAAACTAGGGGTCGTGTGTTTGCTGAAATTTGGAAAAATGTGTCCTAAATGCACTTAAGTGTTTAAAAATAAATAAATCTGAAGTGATCTAAAAGAACGAAAGAAAAAATAAAATAACAAAGACTAAACGATTCTAAATGAATGCTAAAAATAATGCCTAAACGATGCAAGAACTAGGGTTTTAAGAACCTTCACGCTGATACCAAAATGATGTAAACTTAACCTTAAATAGAGAATTTCCAAGAATATTAAAAGATTAAGTTATCAACACGTAATGCAGATTAAGTTAGAAATTATAACTATTAATTGGTTTGATGGATTTTCAAGACGTGAAATAGTTTAACAAGCCCAATTAAAAGTTTAATCTTGTCAATCAACAATAATACTTAATCATTCTTAGCATATAAGATATTCAATAAAGATTTGTACACTAATAGGCAAGTAGAATACACTATCAATATTTGTGGACGACAGATAAATCAAATAATATTATAGAGATGATAGATGGTATCACGAATAAATGAGAAGTGGAAAGAATTTACCGAGGTTGCAGACGTGGGTTAGCGGCAGCAAAGAACACAGCAAGAAGAGGTGGCAGCAAGAGTGGAAGAGGGCAGGTTACTCGGGTTGTATGGGTGGCGGCTCAGGCTGTTGGTGGTGGTGACGGGTGCGGGGAGCAAGGGGCAGCGGTGGCGGGATGTAGGGGACGTCGGCAGGGCGTCGAGTTGGCTGTCAACTGTGGTGAAGATGATCGGTGGATTGGATGGAGGTAGGAGAAGCGATGGGTGAGGATCGAGGTCGATGGGCTGTAGTGGGTTTCGGAGATCGGCAGTGCTGAGGGGGGAAGGGTTTCGACGACGGCGAGCGGCTTCGTCGACTAGGGCAAGGAAGACGATGTAAGGGGAGGGTGAGGGCGACAGGGGGTGTAGGGCGTCGGGAGGCAGAGGAAGAAGTTGGAGAAGGGGATTAGTGATGTAAAACTAACCCTAAATAGAGGATTTTCCAAGAAATTTAAAGGATTAATTTTACCAACACGTAATGTAGATTAAGTTAGAAATTATAACTATTAATTGGTTTGATGAATTTTCAAGATGTGAAATAGTTTAGCAAGCCTAATTAAAAGTTCAACCTTATCAATCAACAATAATACTTAATCATTCTTAGCAGGTAAGATATTCAATAAAGATTTGTACAATACGAGGTAAGTGGAACACACACTCTCAATATTTGGACGGCAGATAAATCAAATAATATAATAGAGATGTTAAGGCAGTATAACACAAATATTTGAAAAGTGGAAAGAGTATACCGAGTTGCGGATAGGGGTTGCGGTGGAAGGTCGGTGATGTTGGTGGTTGACGATGGTGGTAGCCAAGGGAGGTGACGAGGGACTGTCGGGAAATCGACCGGAAGAGGAAGGCGTTGGGCTGTGCTGGCGTGGGTTGGTGCTGCACGGGGTCGCGAAGATGGGGGCCGCGGAGGTTGCGGTGGTGATGTGGTGGTTGTCGAACGAGGGAAGACGACAGGGGGCTTCGGTGGGGAGTGGCAGTCGGGAGGTCGCTTGCGGTGGAGAAGGTAGTGCGATGGTGAGGGCGATGGAGGATGATGGTGACGGTGGTGGAAAAGGGGAAGAGGAGATCGATGCTGGTAGTTGGGTTTCAGGATTCAACTGGGAAGAAAAGAAGAAGTTGGAGAAGGGGATTAGGGTTTGGGTTTCATTTGGGATTTTAATTGATTTGAGGATTTTGGGGTATAGTTTTAGAGTTTATCACAAACCCTAAAATTTTATTAGGATTTATTACAAACCCTACTATTTGGATCTTAATTGTATCACACAAAAAGAGAGATGAAGAGCCAAAACTCTACACAATAATTTTTAAAATCAAGAATGACATAACTTTTCATTAATCTCAAGGCTTATAGATAGGCTCAAAACAAATCTTGATACAAATATCAAAATATTCTAAAATCTGAGAAATATTCTAAAGCATAAAAGAAAGATTACATATGACTATAATTGTCAAAAACAAATATGGTACTGAAATAAAATACTAAACTAAATAGAATTGATGTCCTAATCATTCTCTCCGGTTGGGAGAGAGTTCGACTCAGTCGAGTCAAAACCAGTGATCCTGTCATGGTGCTCCAAAAGATCTGGATCCAGTTGCAGGAGCTCCTCACGACCACTACAAGTGTCATCCTTCGGCTTATTCTTCACCTCACCAAATACCTATGAATACCACCATCTATTGTAGAGATTATCTGATTATCTAAAATATTATTCAATTCTTCTGTCGGTGGGTAAATAGTATCAAGTAGAGGGGTAAATGTGGAAATCTCACCATTAGGCTGCAGGGTAGGCTCATTTATAAGAAAAATTTTAGGGTTAAATTTTGAGCCTTCATAGAGTACTAGATCCTCAATATTAAAAGTCTTACTTATGCCAAAACTTTCAGGAAGGTCAACGATATAGGTCTTATCATTGATTGTATGTAGAATCTTAAATGGGCCTGCAACACGTATGTTCAAGTTCTTAACGGATCCAGCTGGAAACCGGACGAATCCGAACCATCTCTTCGTCACCAACATCAAGAGTTATAAATTTTCTTCTAGTATCTGCTATTAATAAAATGATTCTCGTTAATTTCCTTGGAGATTTCTCTATGCAAGTCATGAATGTTATATGCAACTGTGGGTGCAGACTCTGTGACTCTAGGATGTTCTAACACATGGATAAAATTTATAGGCTGCCAAGTTACTTGGGAAAGAATGGGTGACTTAGGTACATTTAATGGATGTGACTGGGTAGACTGAATACAGTTGAGGGACTGGTCATTCTCTTCTTCAAAATCATCACTTTCATGAGGTTCATAGGTAAACTCATTGTCGGGCTCATCAGCGATGACAGCGGTACCCTCTACTATATTGATCCTACTTGGGCTGGGACAGTTGCCAACAACATGGTCGTATCCCTTGCATTTATAACACTTAGTGAGAGGATCAATTTAGAATAGTCTCTTTCAGTGTTCTTATCCGTGTTGTCATATCTAAGTGGATAGGAATTTGAAGTAGGCTTGTTTGGGTTAGACTTGTTAGGGTACTGAGGAGAGAAGTGCTCAGAGGGGTCAGGAGGGTTCATTCTAGATGAATGATCAATCGAATCGCTGGACTTGTAATGGAAACTTGCTTTAGGGGAATCCATATCGAGGACAAAGGGCATAAGCTGCCGCTAATGAGTCCACATTTCTATGAATTAGCTCGTTCCTAAGATCGGCTCGTAATTCAGCTCTGAACCTAGAGAGTTTGTTCTTCGCTCTCTTTACCTAAGGCATTGCACCGAATAAGGAAGTCATCAAATTTATCAACATATTCTTGTGTGAATTTGCCTTCTTGATAAAGTTGGATCCACAAATCTAGCAATCGACTATGGAACGATAACGGTACATATCTCTCAGTGAGCTTCTCTTTCATGGCTTTCCAAGTGGCTATGGGTGCCAGGCCTCGGACTCTGCGGGCGTGTTCAAGATTGGTCCAGTGTTGAGCTTTTCCAGTCAATTTCATCGTGGCAAATTTAACTTTCAGGGCTTCGCTCATGTCAAACCACACAAATTAGTGGTCCATCGCACGGATCTAATTGAGATAAGCTTGGGGTTTCATGTGACCTTCAAAGTGGGGAACGTCAGCCTTAATGTTCTTGTATTGTTCGTTAGGGTCACGTTCTTGACGTCGATCGTTATGAACATTCCCTTGAAGGATTTGACGATTAGCATGAAGCTCAGGGATAACACTTTGATTTAGTTCCACTTTCTCAAGCCTCTGATTGATATTGGCAAGAGTTGCTTGAATGGCAGTTAGGGTAGCGGAAATATCAGAGTTGTCCATCTCAGTTCGGGGAGGGGTTCGTGGAAATCTAGGGTTTCTAATTGGGTGGTTTGGGAGGGACAAGTAAGGCTCTTCAGGATCTGTGATGGTGCTGCGAAGATGTATTCACCAATAGTGGAAAACTACGGGTCGTGTGTTTGCTGAAATTTGAAAAAATGTGTCCTAAATGCACCTAAGTTTTTTTTTTAATTTTTATAAATAAATCTGAAGTGATCTAAAAGAAAGAAAGAAAAATAAATGATTAACACGATCCTAAATGAATGCAAAAATTATGACTAATGATGCAAGAACTAGGATTTTAAAAAACCTTGCTCTGATACCAAAATGATGTAAAACTAACCCTAAATAGAGAATTTTTCAAGAAATTTAAAAGATTAATTTTACCAATACGTAATGCAGATTAAGTTAGAAATTATAACTATTAATTGGTTTGATGAATTTTCAAGATGTGAAATAGTTTAGCAAGCCCAATTAAAAGTTCAACCCTATCAATCAACAATAATATTTAATCGTTCTTAGCAGGTAATATATTCAATAAAGATTTGTACACTACGAAGGAACACACTCTCAATATTTGTGGACGATAGATAAATCAAATAATATATTAGAGATGATAAGGCAGTATAACACAAATATTTGAAAAGTGGAAAGAGTATACCGAGTTGCGGATAGGGGCTGCGGTGGAAGAAGGTCGGGGATGTTGGTGGTCGACAATGGCAGCAGCCAAGGGAGGTGGCGGCGGGTTGTCGACGAGGGACCGTCGGGAAATCGACCAGAAGAGGAGGGCGTTGGGCTGTGTTGGCGTGGGTTGGTGCTCCACAGGGTCGCGAAGATGGGGGCAACAGAGGTTGCGGTGGTGATGTGGTGGCTGTCGAACGAGGGAAGACGACGGGGGGCTTCGGTGGGGAGAGGCAGTCGGGAGGTCGCTTGCGGTGGAGAAGGTAGTGCGATGGTGGATGATGGCGATGGTGGTGGAAGAGGGGAAGAGATCGATGCTGGTGGTTGGGTTTCGGGATTCAACTGGGAAGAAAAGGAGAAGTTGGGGAAGGGGATTAGGGTTTGGGTTTAATTTTGGGGGTTAGCGTTTGGGGATTTTAATTGATTTGGGGATTTTGGGGTATAGTTTTAGAGTTTATCACAAACCCAAAATTTTCTTAGGATTTATCACAAACCCTAATAATTGGTTCTCAATTGTATCACACAAAAAGAGAGATGAAGAGCAAAACTCAACACAATAATTTTTTTAATCAAGAATGACATAACTTCTCATTAATCTCAATGCCTATATATAGGTTCAAAACAAATCTTGATACAAATTTCAAAATATTCTAAAATCTGAGAATTATTCTAATGCATAAAAGAAAGATTACATATGGCTATAATTGTCAAAAACAAATATGGTACTGAAATAAAAAACTAAACTAAATAGAATCTATGTCTTCATCAATTAGGGTTTGTGTAATATATATATATATATATATATATATATATATATATATTTTTTTTTTTTTGGGGGGGGGGGGGTAGATTTAGAGTTTACCGCAAACCCTAAAGTTGGATCTCAATTGTATCACACAAAAGTGGGGGGTTGAAGAGCAAAACTTAGCACAATATTTAAAAAAAATCAAGAATAGCTTATTTTTTCATTATTCTCAAGGTCTATATATAGGCTCAAAACAAATCCAATACAAATCTCAAACAAATCTAAAACAAATCTAAAACAAATCTCTCAAATCTAAAACAAATCTCTAAAATCTCTCAAATAAACTACATATTGCTAAATCTCAAAATAAAATAAAACAGATTTGATGTCCTCTTCAGTAACCCTCTTTTTTTAATTAGCTTAATAACTGTTGGAATTTAATTAAGAAACAACTTTAAGAAACTGTTGTAAATTTATTATTGCAGATATCAATGTTCAAAAACTACCTGTTCACTAAATCTTTGATTTTTATTTATGTTTTGTCTATGTTTTTTCAGATTAGTTTATTATCTCTAAATGAAATAGATAGAATCGACCTTCCCGACGACTCGGGGGTTATTAGAGATATGTGTATCCCTTCTAATGGACTTGCACTTCTTGCATCACTGAGCAAGAGGTTATTACTTTTCAGGTGAATTTGCTCTAAAAATTGTACAAGTCCCCATCTTTTGAGACATTTTTGTTATGTATATTTGAAAAATTAACATAGTTAACTTGATTGCTGTTTTGCAGCACAGCGAGCAATAACTGTGTCCACAAGTTTGAATTGCCGGTAATTATTTAGTTATGTTTATTTTGTTTAGTACTTGGTAGAGGTTTCGATGTTTGCAGTTTCTGTGTCGTCTATTCTGATTACTTCTTCATAATGCTTTACTAGACTCTGTTTATAATTTCTCTTCTATTTGTTGAATGATTTTCAAGGTGGCTACTAAAACTTATTATTTATAATAGCAATGGTGTAGTGTTAAGCATGCTTGTTGTTTGATTAAACATCCAGTATACTGGTCGTCTGCTGCTATCACTACATGTAGTTTTCATTGATTTGGTGTTAGGCTCTTTGTGAAATTTTGGCATTTGTAGGAATACTTCATTTGCAGTTCCCTATTTGGCATACATAACTTCAGTTTCTTTGTCTTTTATTGTCAGCGTGCCTGGTAAAATATACTCATTTGCTTACAATTTTCCCGACTTAAAAATTAAAATAGCAAATTTGTTCGTGTAGAAGGAGAAAACATGAAGATAAATTTCAATTTCTTAAAAATTATCAATTGTAGTGTTATCAGATACATGAGATATTAAACAGTTACTGACAACTTACGCAACAGATTATGGTAAATTTAATGTCGTTAAGACATTTCAGTTAGATATCTTAACAACTTGGTAGGAAGGTGACCTGGTCAAGAATGGACTTGTGAAAATGCAATAAGCCAATTTTTTTGTTTGTTAAAATGATATGCTTTTATAACCATGAGTTCTCTAAAAGTCATCTTTCTGGTCCATCTATTTTACCATTCCTTCTTTTCAAAGATAGCCAGTGTTTTAAATATCACCCGTTACAACTGTTATATCGGCTTGTTATATCGGCTATTATGACGGTTTGGATAGGTTAACGTTACCAATACCATTGTTTTAAATGTTATTTGGTCTATCTATTATTGAGCACATGTCCGATATATCTACCTGATTCGCTATCGGGGATTATGAAACTAAAAACACTATGACTTTAGGGTTAGGGTTCAAACCCAACCCAATTAGACCCTGACCTGTCGTATAAAAGGTGAGAAACAGGTGAAAAACCTTATCGGTCCCCTCGTCCAAATATTTACCTCACCATCACTCTCTCATGTGGACCTAAGGTGGTTTTAGTATTGAACATGTGACAACACGGTTAAATCTGTGATTATAATGTTGAGTATTGAGGGTTTGTAATTCTACACTAGAAAGATGTAAGAGAAACTACAACTGATTATGATGGGGAGAGGACAAAGAATACGTGGAACATGTTCATTTAAATCTCTTGACTCTTTTGATACAAAATTACAATTTTTATCTTATGTTCACTGTTCTTTATTAGGCTATTTGCTTCTGTGAGTAATGTACAAAGAGAACAATAAATTAGCTTGTTCATAGTTAGTAGCAAAATAAAATATTATTTAATAGTACCATAAGCAAATTGCTTTTTATGGAGTGAATAGAGAGACCTTTCAACTTGTCTTTTATGTTCTATCGAAAGGTTTCTTCCTTTGTCTTTAAATCTTAAATATGTAGGTATCTTTCTTTTATGTACTAGTAAAAGAAAGATTTGGTGATTATATATTTTGGTTATAATTATAGTTACTTGTATTAGATTGTTTGTACTTGTAGCATATAATATGTAAAGGTCATAAATCACATTTAGGATATAAATTTTCTTCTGAAATTGTTAACCGATAAATTTTAAAATATCACGGATGTCCGATATGAAAGTTTTCCCTTCCCATAGGATACCGATATGTGATATTTGAAACATTGGATATAGCTTAAACTCAAATCTCTACAATTTCTTATGCTAAGCTGTCTGATTTATCATTAAAAAAGGTGTTTTGCACTGAGAGTCTCATCCACTTATTATGATATATGAGACTACTTCAATTCATTAGTCCTCCTATTGGTTTGTTGTATATGATGTTTCTGCATGTTTGATCAAACCAGATTGTTGTCTCAATATTTTGTTAGCATGATATTAAGAATATCACATTTCAATGTCTAGTGTAATTGCCCAAACCTTAGCTTGAATAACCATTAGAAGAGGGATCGAACACTTTGGCAGTATTATGCTTTAGTACTTTGCAGAATATTGCTCCAAGCCCCAGTAAATGGACATGGGTTTTAGAGGGTGGAGCCTAGTTTGTACCAGTTGGTTGTTGTGAGCTCTGTCATCATTTGCAAGTAGGGCTGCAAACGAATCGAGCTATTCGGCTCGAGCTCGGTCAAAGCTCGGCTCAAGCCGAGCTCGAGCTCGAAAATCGAGCTCGATAGTTTAACGAGCCGAGCTCGAGATTGGGTTTTTTTTTAAAATTTTATGCTAAGCTCGCGAGCTATTCGGCTCGAATTCGGTCAAAGTTCGGTTAAAGCTCGGCTCGAACCGAGCTCGAGCTCAAAACTGAGCTCGATTCCTTAACGAACCGAGCTCGAGCCTGAAGATATTCGGCTCGGCTCGGCTCGGCTCGATTGCAGCCCTATTGTCAAGGTTGTATGAAATTGACTGAAGTTTAGGTGGCAGTGGAAGAGTGGCTTGGTTGATCTACCGGTTGGGAGGCAAGCGCCACAACAGAAATTTGAAGAGCGTGCAGGCTCTCTGTTCTTGGGGCTTTTCTTTTGGTGCATGGGAGAGGAGTCGGTGGAGGGGAGAGAGAGAGAGAGAAAGCTGGAGCTATGCAACATGTTGCAGGAGATGTTAGGCTTCTGAGAGGACTGGGGTAGATAAGATATTTGAGGGCATGAACACATCTACTATGAAGCGGTACAGTACTTTACCAGAGTCTGACACCAACAATTTTTTGGCTTTCCACAAAAGCACATCCTCACTTCTTCATTTTGGAACTTATTGTGTATACTTTTCAAACTCCTCTTCATACTCAGTACATGTGATGGTTTGCGCTTCCATTTTAATGTTAAAGGCTATTGTAGGATAAGTAAGATGCATATAAGTAGTACAAAAAAAACCTAAGTGACAAGCTAGTTCTTGTACAGTCATAAAAGACTATAAAAATGCTTAACTACTCAGTCAGATATCATTCTACATAGTCAAGCTCCTCAAACACGCTATGCAATTACACGCGAACCTTTATTTTTTCTTCTTTGTTCTGTTTCTGCATGTATGTATTTGATGGCTCCTCAAGACAGTGCCCACCCTATAAGAAGTTATTTCTTTAATAGGTTCCTCTTACACAGCTTTTAATGCCACAACTGGCAATTAATTTTGCTTCTTCCAGGGCCCTGCCTGGTCATGTGCTGGGGATTCCAGTATCCCACATCATATCTATGCGGGATTGCAGGTTAGATATTCTGAGTAAGCTTTTTTAACCATTTCTTGTTTGAAAATTTCAATCACGGGATTCATTTAATTCTTTCATTCAGAGTGGCACACTCCTGGTGTTTGATTTGCGCCAAACCTCACGGCATTTGGCCTCGATAGAGGGTTTGTCTACCAATCCTATTCATTCTATCCACTCAATCATGGTTAACACTTCAAGAAAAGTCTTGACCTGCCTCTTCAGCTGGACCATGTATCTGGGACATTGCTGGTAATGGGGAAAGGTTAGTATTATACTATTACTCACAGTAAATAAAGAACATATCTATGATTATATATAAGAAATATTTCCCTTATCAGAAGAAGATATACACCGAATTTCTGAAATGATGCATGGTTTTTCTTTTTCTGTCTTTGATGGTTTATTTAAATTTAATATTATCTTTCTCTTTTTTTTTTTCTCAATTTTTGAGTTTTATTAATTTGAGTTGGTTGGTTAGTTGCAGTCATGGATTGATATTCTGTTTTGAATTAGGGAAAATCCCTGTTAGGCCCATGGCAAATAACGGCTTTCCTTTAAACCCCTTTGACTTTTGAAACTACTTTTTTATCCCCTAGTTATATAAAGAGTTCCTAATAATCCCCGAAAGTTCCGGATGTTTTAAAATGACTTATTTTGAAATGTACTGTTTAAATGGAAGACATGTTGTTCTATTTGGATATGAGTTATTTTTCTAACATATATACTTTTTATGTCAAAACCTTACTATTCCTGTTAGAACTGTTCCGGTAGAAGCTAAATTGTTTCTTCTTAAAATGAACTATTTTTCTGAAACTTATCATTCCATAGGGAAATGAACTATTTTTAATGAAGTTATTTTTCCGAGAGATGAACTACTTTGATTTACATGTTTTGTTTTTTGTTTTTTTGCTTTTAGCCAATGAATGCGAGGTGTATTATAATAAAGGGCATATTTTTCTTCTAACTAAGAAACAACAAAACAAAATTTTCTTAAAGCACAACCCGAATATTTACTAATGGTATGTAGAAATGTACATAGGGGCATATTGAGAACTTTTCTTATACAGAGGGGTTAAAAGAGTAGTTTGAAAAGTCAGAGGGGTTAAAAGGAAGGACGTTGATTGTGAGGGGCCTAAAAAGAATTTATCCTATATATTATTATATTATTGACACATGCAACAAACATGAAATCTATAAAAAATAGATGGTTTTTTTGACATATCTACTCCTAACGGTACACCTCTAGAAATTGCGTAGTTTCTCATTTGCCCCAATGATATGGCCGCACATATTACGTACCCTATGGGTTAAAAGATTTCCATCAGTAGGGAACATTCCCGTGTCTAAACCCAGGAAATGACAAAAGTGCCCTCATCTCTTTCTTCCTGAACGGTCATCTTCTTCTCCCTCACTATGGAAACCACTGCCGAATCCACCTTAATCACCTCTCATTCAAACAAGTTCATCCACACTAGTTGACTCTTCCGCCACCATTGCCATCATCGTCGTTGGTATAAATCTTGAAGCAGCTGCAGTTCTAGCCATTTCATATTGTTTCATGGCAATCTTGCCGACCATTGCTCCCTTATCTCATCTGTAGATATGGATTCAAGTTCTTCGGGCTTGGGGATAATGTGATTAGGATCGGGGTTGGCAGAGTGGAAGATGGTTCTAGGTCCAACATGGGAGGTCACTATTCCTGGCGTGCCACCCCCTCCACCTCTCCATCTACCTCCTTCTGTACCGCGTGTTTACAAAATTCATTAAGAATTTTCTTTTAGTAATATAGACAACTAAGTCATTCGTCACGCCTGTAAGGGAAATTTGAGAAAATGAATAGAGACGTACATAGAAGGTGCTAGCACATGCTAGGGGCAAATGTGAAAATATCCTTTGATATATATTTTGTTGTGATCCCACGGTGCCTCTTTATATGGACGATCCACACCATTCATCATGTTCCGTAAATCATAAGGCGCATGGAGGCTTCTTACTCATGCATCCCATGGTGCCAATTTGTCATATTATTGGAAAAACAATTCATTTTGCAAGCACTTAAAACATCATCAAGAAGCACCCAAACAACTTGAGTTTTCATATGTGTAGATATTATGATGTGCAAATCAGTGTGAATGGTGCGGATCGTTCATAATGGGCCACACCGACTTATTATAAATTTATATTTACCTAGGAAGCACAGACTGTTTACGGGGGAGCCTGCACTCGAATCGGACTCGGGTGCAGCACAGTGCGCACGGGGTGCGGCATAATTCGCACTCCTTAGATTTTATTAAAAAAATGGGTTGAGTGCTGGTCGGGTGCGGCGCAGGTGCGGGTCGGGTGCGTTAAAAAAACCCCGATAACTCATTTTCTCCTCTCTCTCACATTTTTGTTTTGCTCTCTCTCTCTCTCTCTCTCTCAATCTGCGCTCTTTCTCTCTTTCAACCCTAATCCTAAAAACCCTAAAATCCCAAATCTCCTCTTCCATAAAATCCCAAGTCTCTCAACCGTCGTCGTTGTTGCTTCTCTCTGCCGTCGTCGTCTTCTTTCTCGTTCGTCGACTTCTTCCACCGCAGTCGAAGCTTCTCTATGCCGTCGACTTCTTCCTCCGCCACCGTCGTCTTCTCTCCGACGTCGTCTTCTTCCTCCTCCGTCGTCGTCTTCTCTACGCCGCCGGCGCCTTCACCTATTTCTCTTAAAAATACAAAACCCTAGGTATGAATTCCTCTTTCATAACAATTGATTTCAAAAATAAATTGTTTGCTTTCTTGTTCTTTCTTGCTTGCTGATGTTATTCTTGCTTGCTATAATGCTATAATGCTATTTTTGACTTTGATATAAAGCTATTCTTGCTTGCTTGCTTGCTATTCTTGCTTGCCATAATGCTATGCTTGCTGTGAATTTATTGCTTGAGTCTTGACTCTTGATTCCTAAAAAACGAGAAGAAAGAAAAATTGAATAATACTGAAATTTATTGAATAACAATATAACATAAATATTAATATTAATATTAATATAAATTCATTGATTTTGGTTTTTCATACAAAAATGTAAATATTAATATAAATATATAATATATAAAATAATTATTTAAATATTAGCCGAATCCCAGGCGCACCCGTATTCCAATGTTTTTAGAAATTGCCGCATCCTCGCACCCGCATCCCCCGCACCCGCATCCCCGCACCCGAATTGGTGCCTTCTAAATATTCACTCTATATGAGGGAATCGCCTCATACAAATTTGAGGCTCTCTCTATCATATAAATGTGTATTATTTATTTTAGAATTGTGACAAATTCTGATCTAAAGTGCAGGCCGTCCTTGATACCAGAAATGGATAGCCACGGTGTATGCATATCACTTGCTTGCAGCAGATCAAGTGATGATATAGTAGCTACTTTTCGCCCTAAAGTGGAGCTTTCAAATGATATCACGCCTTCACAAACTCCAGTGTCGTCTTCACCATTGATTTCCGGATCAGGGCGTTTAGGTTCTTATGTGCTTATGAGGAGGACTGGTAGTGGATCCTATGAGAAGAGTTCAGTTGGTTTTGGTAATGTAAGCGAGGTTAGAATGTCAAAATCTGCATTTATATCTACATATAGAGCCAAACTGCTATTTGCTAGTGTGGATGAGTCGTCTCGAAGTATATGTTTACGGAACTTGCCTGGGCTACACGTGCAAAATTATCTGAAGCCACATCCACAACCCATCCTTGATTTAAAGTACGCACAATGCAGTGGTCCTGGTTTTCTTGGCTGTATAAGTGATGGCAGGTGTCATATATACACTTGTCTCTGATTCTTGTTAAGGACTTGAGGTAGCTTGTAGTTAATTTTCTTGGTAGTTAGCTTTCTGTCGAGTTTATATATAAACTTCTCAAAGCCATAAGCATTAAGAGTATACAACCTCAGTTGGAACATCGGCTGCAAGTTCTTTTTTGGGAATTGCTTTCCAAGGCCATAAGCTTTTGGAGTATTCAACCTCTGCTGGAACATCTGCTGCAAATTCGTTCTTGGGAATCTCTACTGCATGTTGAAGGTATGAAGTTGAGTCTTTCTTGTTGAGAAAAGTTTCAGTGCAATTTATTCATTTTGTACAAAATATCTTTCATATTGGTCAATTATACATAGATCCATTATGTGTTCTCTTTCCTGTAGATGTGAAATTAACTTTGACAGTATGTAAATGCAGATTTCCCCTTTAATTGTTAGTCATATCACAATTAGGTGCATGCATACCCCAGGAATTTTAGATTCTTCCTATTTTGGCATGATTTGAAATTATGTTCTCCCATAAGGTGTCTTCGTCAAGACCCTGCCTTCCCTCATCACCCTAACTTTCAAGCATTTTTCTCAGTTCCTTGAACCTTCAATATTCGTTTGGGAAGTAGATGATAATTGGATTGTGAAACTTTTTTGTACTTCCATGTTGCTGCAAAATGATGTCCAACTCTGAGTAGCTTAATAATTTCATCAGGATTTTATAGGAAGTGTCTTAATCGGTTGAGCAGTTGGTAGGAATAGGGATGACAATCGGGTCGAGTCGGGTTGACCCGCGATCCGCCACGTTCAACCCGACCCGCATTAACTCGGTTCGGGTTCGGGTCGAACCCGAAATCCTAACCGGGTCGGTGAAAATTCAATTCAAACCTGCTCGACCCGTCCCGTGAACGCGCAACCCGAAGTCAACCCGACCCGAACTTGCAACCCGACCCGAACCCGACTCGTGACCCTCGGGTTTGTGGATTTGACCTGTTTGGATTTTTTGTGATTTTTTTGATTTTTTGCTGTTTGTTTCTTTTTAATTTTTTTTTGCTACAAAATATATGTATATATGTATATATATACTACAAAATATATCTATATATATGTATATACATATACTCTAAAATATTTTAAAATTTTATAAAAATGAGTGTGGACATCAAAATTAATTGATTACTAGGTTTGCCCGTTGACACGTGCCTACGACACGTCTTCGGAACGGTGCACCTTGTTTGATCATATAAAATAGTTTTGGAGGTCCAACAAATTAATTGAAGTAGCAAACATATTATATGAGAAACTTTTGGGGGTCCATCAAAAAACATATTATATGATTTTTTTTATTTTTTTGAATTATTTTTAAAGTTTTTAAAATTTTAATTTGTTAGTTTTTTAATTTTTATTTTTTTTAAAATTTAAATTTTTTTTTTCTTAATTTTTTTAATAGAAGAGGGAGGGAAAGAGAGGAAAAAAAATTAAATAAATATAGGAGTTGTTTTGGGTGGGGAATTTGAATTTGAGTTTTGGGGGGAAACTTTTGGGAGGGAAAATATGTTTTGTGAGGTTAGATCTGGACCTTTGATTTTTGAGGGGATTGAAGGAGAGCCACTTGATAGCTTTCTTTGTGTTTTATTCTATAGATTACCCACTATTCAATTAGACAATCACCACCCTAGCTATTTATAACCAACTCCACCTCACTTCTCTCATCTCACCAATGTGGGACTAAAAGTTTTCAAAGTTTAAAATTCAAATATATTTAGTCCCACATTTGTGAGCTGAGAGAAGGTGGAGTTGGCTATAAATAACTAGGGTGGGGTGGGCTAATTGAGTAGTGGGTAATGAGCAATTAATTTTGTTGTTCACACTTATTTCATATAAAATTTAAAATATTAACCAACATATTAAAAAAGAATTAACCTAATCTGTGATCCGGCTTGACCCGAAATGGGTTTGACCCTAATGGGTTCGTGGGTCGAACTTTACACTTTGTAACCCGGCCCTGCCCAGCCCGGTTAAAGTGCCAACCAGACCTGAGCCCGCCCGAATTTTGGATCGACCCTAGCGGGTCCGACCCGGCTCGTTGGACCCGATTGCCATCGTTAGGTGAGGACATGGATAATGCAGGGAAGTTGATATTATTTGAATATGCATCAATTCTCTTGAGTGCGATGATATGTGATTTGAAGCGTATTTAAATTTGGAAGAGAGTTGGTTCTGAGTGAGTTGGTTCTGAGTGGTTTCCACATACATTAAGTCATCCATTTCGAAGAAGGAAAGGTAGGAAAAGATAAGAAACTTCCAACCTTTAGATGGAACTCATCAGATCTGCGTGCATAGTGGTAGTATATTGCTGCATTTTCCAGGATGCTTTGATCTGTTTGATTTACCTTTTTGTTTCGAGATATTCTTACTCAGTTATGGTGGATATTTACAGCTATGTTTTACTATTTGAGGTTAGATTATCATGTAAGTAGAGATGACTTTGTTTTGGTGGAGATTTGAAATTCGTCGAAGGGAATAAAATTGTAATGATCTTGAATACAACGAAAGATAGAATGTGATCTCTTGAATATTTGGTGCGGTTTCTTGTAGATATTATTTAAGGAGGTTTTTCTTTCAATTAGATAGAGAGTACTGTGCTGAATAAAGTATGATATTTTTACCTTGGGGTGTTTTAGATATTAGTCTCTTTTGGAACGTCTATTTCCAAATTAGTCTCTATTTACACATTATTTGCTATTTGGTATCGTAATTGAGCACCGTCAAACTAAATAGGTCTCTCATTAGTTATTTCCCACCAAATACTTAATCATAATTAATAGGGTAACTAGGTGTGACAAAAGGCCAAAGTATCCCCATATAATGTGTTGGTGGGAGTAGAGCAGTAGAGTTTGTGGTATTTCTTGGGAAGAAGGCATTTGATTTAGTGGAATTTTTGGGAATGTACCCATTTATAACGGGTGTGTCAGGTTGGGAATAAGATTGTGGGATTAAAAGAGTGTATTACGAAATAAAAAAGATTCCCGTTAATCATGGTTGCGATTTGAGGAGAAAAAATCATGGAATATACCTCTTATATATTAGCTAAGTTAAGGGACTTAATAGCAAATAACATGAAAATAGGGACTAATTTGAAAATACATGTTCCAAAAGGGACTAATATCTAATAATCTTTTACTTAGTAAAAATCTAAAAACCTATGTAGCACTAATACGGGTATGGCGATATGCCCACGGGTACGGGGATACGACAACTTTCAAAAAGGTAGGATACGGGATAAAGCTGAGATACAGCTATATATATATATATATATATATATATATATATATATATATATATATATATATATATATGCCCACGGGTACGGGGATACGACAACTTTCAAAAAGGTAGGATACGGGATAAAGCTGAGATACAGCTATATATATATATATATATATATATATATATATAGGGCCTTCTTCGGTTGCAAACGCTACTGTAGCGTTTGCACGACATTTGCGTTTGCAACGGAAGATGGCCCATATATATATATATATATATATATATATATATATATATATATATATATATATAATTACACATAACTAAATAATATCTCTTGTTAATAAGGAAATGGTAAATATCTTTTATTAAACATAAATAAGATAATCCATAAAGGCTACAATAATTGTTCATAAGTATAAACAATAACATAAGTAAATAAAGCAAATTCATAAACAATATAATTTAAGTAGACAAATCAAACCGTGTGACAAGTTTCAGCCATATCAAAAAATAAAAAAATGCAGGATACGAGGATGTAAATGATACAGGGACACGAGTATCCGATACGTACAAGATGCGAGGGCGGCACCCTCCATGACGTATCCGTGCTTCAGAGCTAAAAACCCTTTACTTATTTAGTAAGAGAAACAATAGTTGACCAAAGGGTTTTAATATTTTTGAAGTTCTTGAATGAAAGATCAGTTGTCTTTAATCTTCTTAAATCTTTCCTAGCTTACAAGTTTCAGCTTTATTAAATTTCTATGTTTTTCCATGAAAGATCACTGTTCTTTTATCTTCTCATTCTTTCTTAGCGTACGAAGTTTCAGCTTTGTAATATTTCAATTTTCCTACCATACAAGTTCTGTTGTTGCAATCAACTTCTTGGTGATTGTTTCTTTTATTAGATTACACTGCAGTTTGTAGAACTAGTTCTTCCATCTATCATCAAGGGCTTTAGATCAAAACAATTGAGTGAAGACCCCAAGGATATGGCTCGTTCTATTTGTGTAATCAGCATCAAGATAATGCTCTATCTTCAGCCATAAAGCTTTCCCTGTCCTGACTCTCCTTACTTTCTCCGATGCTTTTATTGCTTGTAGAATATATAATAGAAAATCTCTTCATCGAATATTGGAGGAAGATCAGATATGAAAATCCAAATATGGAAGAAGATTGAATATGTTGGATATGAAAATCCAAATATGGAGGACCGAATCTAAAAATTCGCATCTTGAGGAGGATCGATTTAGAAATCCGCATTTTGGAAAAGGATTGGGTATGTAAATCCGAATGTGAAGGAGGATTGGATATGAAAATCCGAATATGGAGGATGATCAGATTTGAAAATTTGAATATGGAGGACCAGATATCAAAATCCATATCAATCTAAATATGGAGACTGGATTTGAAAATTCACATCTTGAGGAGTGTGGTTAGCACCGTCACATTTACCCGATAACCAATTTCGACTCGGATCCGGCAATGGACCGAAACCGACCCGATCTATATGGGTTCGGGTCCTAAAATAAGATTCGATGCATTTTTGGATCCGGGTCCGGGTCCGGGTCCGCTCAAAATAGAATCGACCTGGATCCGGACCCGTTAACAAATACCCAAAAAATATGAAATTTGAATAATAGGGTTATAGGCATATATATGTGAATAGTAATTGTTGAAGATAGATGTGTAAATATAATATTTATTCATGTACTTAAGTTCAAAAATTGTTTGAATCGTAGGGTATTGGATGCAAAAATACTTAAGTGCAAATTTTTATTCTCCGTTACCGGACTCGACAGGTGACCCGGACCAGACCCGGTTCTCACAAGTATGGGTCAGGGTCCAATTTTTAGACCCGTGAGGTACTGGGTCAGGGTCCGGGTAGTGAACCCGACCCGATAGGACTCGATAGCAGCTCTAAGTGTGGCAACTAAAGGAGAGAATTTTTGAACAAAGATGACTATCTTCTTGCTACTCAAGAAAGATGATGCTTAAGGATGATCAAAATGCTCTGATACCATGTTGAACAATAAAACATTATTGAACTTCTTGATATTCAAGGTATTCAAAGATATATAATGAAAAATATGGAGACCTATAAATAGGCTGCAAAACTTGAGCATAAACAAAGTCCTTTATCATCCCAAATATAGATAATATATACCAACCCACATATATATCTTATCTGACCACATATGAAATATTAATTAAATATAAAATATCTTATTACATATTCCAACAGTATCTAATCGAATTTTGGAGTACGACTGCACTTTTGGCACAGTGCTGCAACTACTGCCTCACATTACCATCGTGTTGTATGGCCTCTAGTACAGTCCTTAAAAAATATAATTATATATCATACTCTTATTGATCAGGTTTTTAGTTTTGGACCACTCAGTAAGCTATGGTGATCGAGTAAGGGTCACCATGGATAAGTTGGATGTCCAAGTCTTTTCCCTTCGAAATAGGGTGTTTATGAATAGAGCTTTTAATTTGAGAATGTCTGTGACATTTTTTTGATCAAGTTTTATAATTGGATATTGTTTGTTAGAATTGGTGCCAAATTCATAGCCAAAGAGACAAAGGCTTCAGCAGATTTTGCTAAAAATCCAAAATGTTAATTGATTGAAAAGGAAAGCTACCTTAAGAATTGATTATTTTAATTTATTGATGTAGTTGATGGTTGATGGTCTGTTTTACCTTGTTCTGAAACACGGGGAGCTGGAAATGAGCATGTTTCCTGGATTGCATTATGCCATATGTGCATTGCTCTAGGTTTGACTAAGTTGAGAACACACTACTTCGAGTGTATAGCAATAAGAAATTGTCCATTTATTATTGCTATACCTTCAGTTTAGACAATTTAGTGCAGGAGGGACAGAAATCTGTAATTCAGGGACCAGTAATGTCATTTTTGAATGAAGTTGAGTGCTATGTCATGGAATATGACATAATGGTTTCTCGTTGATTTTGATGTTTTTAGGAGTTGAAACCAACAAACATGATTTAATACATTTAGCACAACCCTAGAATTATGCATATTATGAGCTCTTAACTAACTTTTTAAATCACTCTTTCAGGTAAAAGCTAAAGAGAAGCTCGCAATGAGCCGAGCATAGATGTCAAATATACAGCAAAGGATGAGTTAAGAGGGAGAATGACTACTTTTGCATACTTCGGTTACTCTGTATGAACTTTCTGTATTTAGCCAGAGTAGGAAGCAATACTTCTTACCATTTTGTAGCAATATCTCATGACAAACCAAAATCAAAAGGGTTTTTTACATACAGCGACACAGATTGAACTTAACATGCTGTATGAAATTTCTCGTATCTAAGTATATTTTGATGAAAAAAATGGTAATACTCGAGTGAAGTTAGTATATTCCATTGAAAACTGATAAACATGATAATTTATTTCATTCATTACATATAATAATTATTTTTCTTGAAAAAAATTCGGATGCTTTTGTGAATGTCCAGGATGAAGTGAGTCATGGCAAAGATAATAATAAACTTCATTTCATTTTTTTCATCTTCTTCACATTCACACATACATAAACCTTATTCCCTAACTTCAATACTTACCTCAACACTCCAACAAGCACTCAATTACAATAAATTTGGGATAAAACAATAAAACAAAAAAAAACCAAACGCCTCAACTACTCAGACAATGGTGGTAGCAGGGCAGCTCACTTTTACTTGTAATGGGGAAAAAATAGTTTTGATCTCACATTCAATTTTAGCACTCAGGAGTGAGGGAATGGTCCCTGCTTGTGTCACTGCAGTAGTTGTAGACCATGTTGTTGTTCTGGGCCCACTGCATTGCGGCGTACTGCTGCGGGCTCAGGCCTGAACTGGAACCCGATGCAGGTATGGGTTTGCAACTGGGTGGGGAGAAAGCAGAGCAGGCTCCGAACCGGAATTTGGTGAAGTGGGCAACAAACGGTTGGTACCGGTAGTCAGCCTTGTACTTGCCGTTCTCGGTGGCCCAAGAGGATGCGTCCCAGATGGAGCCGTAGACCCACATTGGGCGGAGGGGAAATGTTGCGGCGCTCTTCCTTGTGTATCGTCGAATAGGTATATCATCTACGAAGAATCTGCATGTTTCAAAATATATTAAATTTAATATCAAGTAATATAAAAATAGAACATTAACTAGTGAATCAAATGTCAGGGATATTAGAACTCTCTGAAAAAGAGGAGCATTGGATCTTCTCAAAACCTGTGATTTCTGCATTAATGTAGGGGAGATCATGTGAATTTTTTCCCAAACTGACCCACTTTTAAAAAAAAATTCTAAGCCGACCTACTCCCTATCTCAGATAGCAAGTTTAGGTAAAATGCACTCGCTAACGAGTCTATGTTGAGAGGATTTCTTGTCAAAACAAAAAATGAACAAATGTAGACTCTATTTGAGATAGCGAGTGTGTGTTTGCACTAGACTCGCTATCTCAGATAGTGAGTCTATGCTGAGAATTTTTTTTGGCCGTCACTGGGGAAAAAAATTTGGGTTTGCATGGGGTGTGTTCAAGTTGGCTCGGCATTTGTGTCTGCAGGACGTGCGAGCGTACAAGCCGTATGTAATCCTGTCCGAGATCTGCACTCTCCCTACGCGTGCGAGAGAGAGCATCTTGACATGCTATTTTACATTCTAAGAAATAGTTTAATATATATACCCTTCTAAATCCTTTGATTTTTTCGATGTGGGACTAAAAGTCCTTCAACCAATTTTTAAACATCAACTGTTTCATTTTGGGAAACAATATCTTATTCACCCGATAAATGTTTTGAGCAAATAAATATACGATTTTGATCTACTCACGAAGGAGAACACAAACCCATCATGGTCTTGTTAGGATCGTGAGAAAAACAACAGAGATAAATTTGAGAAGAAAACAACACAAATATTATTTCTCAATCTCAAAAGATTTACAAAAAAAAACTCTCAATACTTTATAAGCTCTCTGTGGCTATCAATCTCTATTTTTCTCTTCAGTTGAGTGTATCTTCAAATGAAGAAAATAGTGAGAATTTATAGGAGGGGAAGAGACACCATGCTTTCGAAGAGACACCATGCTTCGGAAAAGACACCATGCTTCGGAAGAGACACCATGCTTCGGAAAAGACACCATGCTTCGGAAGAGACACCATGCTTGCACCAAACGTTGTCATGCATCAGCATGCACCAAACGTTGCATGCATGAGTGCATGCTCTTTTGTGGCGGGACCTACAATTCTTCCCCTCACGCCACATCTGCACCAATCGTCATCTCTCATCCATTCCAGTTATGTCTCTGCATAACTCTAGTTTCTCCCGAGACACAATCTTTGTCAACATGTCTGCTGGATTCTCCTTCGTGTGGATCTTCATCAGTTTCAACAATTGTTGATCCATCACCTCGCGTATCCAGTGATAGCGAATATCAATATGTTTTGTTCGGGAATGGTACATTGAATTCTTGCTCAAATCCAGAGCACTCTGACTGTCACAATGTACCTTGTAGTCATTCTGCTTGATCCCGAGTTCTTGTAGAAATCGCTTTAACCACAACATCTCCTTGCCAGCTTCAGCGGCAGCAATGTACTCTGCTTCTGTCGTAGATAGTGCAACGCACTTCTGCAACCTTGACTGCCATGACACAGCTCCCCCTGCAAAAGTGTAGATAAAACCAGAAGTCGATTTTCTACCATCAAGATCTCCAGCCATATCTGCATCTGTATAGCCTTCCAAAACCGGATCAGCTCCCCCGTAACACAAACATATCTTTGAAGTACCCTTAAGATACCTGAGAATCCACTTAACAGCCTCCCAATGCTCATTTCCTGGATTGGAGAGAAATCTGCTTGCCACACCCACTGCATGTGCAATATCCGGCCTCGTACACACCATTGCATACATCAGACTTCCAACCACTGAAGAATAAGGCACAACTTCCATTTTCTCGATCTCTTTCCTGGATGAGGGACACGAACTCTTGCTCAACTTGAAATGATTAGCCAGTGGGATGCTAACTGGCTTGGCACCCTCCATGTTGAATCGCTTGATCACCCGTTCAACATATTTCTCTTGAGATAACCACAATCTTCGGGCCTTTCTGTCTCGAGAGATGTTCATACCTAAAATCTGCTGAGCTGGCCCAAGGTCCTTCATATCAAAGACCTTAGAGAGTTCTATCTTCAGCTGTCTGATCTTCACTGCATCTTGTCTGACGACCAACATGTCATCGACATATAGTAACAGTGCAATGAAATTTCCATCAGGGGACCTTTGAATGTATACGCATTGATCTGCAGCAGTCCTCTTGTAGCCTTGACTCACCATGAATGAATCAAACTTCTTGTACCATTGCCTTGGTGCTTGCTTGAGGCCATACAAACTCTTCTTCAGCTTACATACGAGATTCTCTTTCCCTGGAACCTCGTATCCCTCTGGCTGCTCCATGTAAATTTCTTCATGCAGATCACTGTGAAGAAATGCAGTCTTCACATCCATTTGTTCAAGCTCCAAGTCTAGGCTAGCTGCTAATCCGAGCATGACTCGGATTGAAGTCATCTTTACAACTGGAGAAAAAATCTCACCAAAATCGATGCCTTTCTTCTGAAGGAATCCTTTGACCACTAGCCGAGCTTTGTGCTTCACCACCTTTCCGCTGCCATCTTTCTTGAGCTTGAATACCCACTTGTTCTTTAGTGCCTTCTTCCCTCCTGGAAGCTTAACCAAATCGTAGGTTTGGTTCTTCTCTAAAGAGTCCATCTCATCCCGCATAGCGTGCAGCCAGTTGTCTTTGTCTGGATGAGACAATGCTTCCTGGAAATTCTCTGGCTCTCCTTCATCAGTAAGAAGAATGTACTCTGATTCTGGATATTTAGTAGACGGAACATGGCCTCTTTCAGATCTACGTAGCTGAGGCTCACTCGTCTCAGGCGGTGTATCATTATCTTGTACTGGTTCTGCAGCTGTGAAAGGTTGCGGCTCCCCAGGCTCATCAATCCCTTCTTCCTCCTCCTCTGGTTCTGCTTCTAGTTCTTGATCAGACACATTATCATCTGCGACAGCTTGTACTGGTACTGTATCTGGAACAAAGTCCTGAGTACTGACAGGACTTTCAGCAATTGTAGGCTTTTCAGTGTCCCCATATGTCTGATTTTTATGGAACACCACGTCTCTACTTCTGATGGGCTTCTTCGTCTTTAGATCCCATAGCCTGTATCCAAACTCTTCGTCTCCATAGCCTATGAAAATGCATGGAGTGGTTCTCGCATCGAGCTTCTGCCTGAGCTCCTTTGAGACATGTGCATAAGCCAGACATCCAAATGTCCTCAGGTGAGAGTAGGAGGGGTTTTTGCCGGTCCATTTCTTCTCCGGGATGTTGAAATTCAGCGGGACTGATGGAGAACGATTGATCAAGTAGCAGGCGGTGCGAACAGCTTCTCCCCAAAATGGCTTTGGCAGCTTTGCTGTGCTGAGCATACTTCTGACTCTTTCCATGATTGTTCGGTTCATTCTTTCTGCTACCCCATTGTGTTGCGGGGTACGTGGAACCGTCTTCTCGTGCCGAATGCCCTGACTCTTGCAATAGGCATCAAAACTCCTGGATGTATACTCGCCTCTGTTATCTGAGCGAAGGCACTTCAGCTTCTTCCCCGTTTCACGCTCTACCATGGCATGAAATGATTTGAAGATTTCCAAGACCTGATCTTTTGTCTTCAGAAAATACACCCACACCTTCCGAGAAGCATCATCAATAAATGTCAGAAAGTATTTGTTACTGCCTAGCGACTCCACCTCCATGGGACCACAAACATCAGAATGTATCAGACTGAGCAACTCTGATCTCCTTGTCGAAGAGGAACTAAAAGAGACTCTTCGCTGCTTGCCAAATAAACAGCTGCTGCAAGGTTGAAGCTCTGCATTCTTGGTAATGGAGATAAGATTTTCCTTCATCAAGGTTGATAAACCTTTCTCACTCATGTGACCGAGTCTCTGGTGCCACAGTTTCTGCGAAGCTTCATGTTCAACAATATTGAGACTCTCCACATTGATCTTCACATGAGTTTTGTACAAAGTGCTGCAGAGATGTCCACGAGCGATCACCATTACACCTTTTAGCATCCTCCACGAGCCATTGCAAAAACGGTTATCATAGCCCTTTTCATCTAGGGCTCTCACCGAAAGAAGATTTTGTCGAAGTTCAGGTACATGGCGAACATCCTGCAGTGTGATTGTGCACCCGGCATCAGTCTGCATCCGAACGTCACCAATTCCGACAATCTTAGCAAAGCTAGAATTGCCCATCCTCACCGAGTCAAAGTCTCCAGCTTTGTACGTAGTGAAGATGTCCTTTCGAGGAGTGGCATGGCAAGATGCTGCAGTATCTACCACCCATTCTACGCCCTGATTCGACACATGGAGGCATGTCTCATCCTCATGAGAGCAAAGAGCCACATCTTCTAGTACTGTGACTTGTGCATCTCCTTCCTTCTTTGGTTGTGACCTTCCCTGACCGCCTTGCTTTTGTAACTTCCAACAATTTCTTTTCATGTGGCCTGGTTTGCCACAGTGATGGCAGTTGTATGCAGGCCTCCTCCCATCACTTGATTTGCCTCTCGATCTGTCTCTGCTTTGGCTCCTGCCTCTCCACCTGCCTCGATCTTCCTCTCGCTGTCTCCCACGGACTTCTGTGACGCAGGCTTGTGCTTCTGTGCCAACGTCCTTTCTCCGAGCTTCCTCATTGAATAGGGCATCCTTAACCATAGACATGGTAAGATTGCCAGTCGAAGCCGAGTTGCTGAGGGAGACTACCAATGTCTCCCAACTGTCTGGAAGAGAGCTGAGAAGTAGAAGTGCCTGTAACTCATCTTCAAGTGGTAACTCCACTGAAGATAGCTGATTCACCAGGCTCTGAAACTCGCTGGTGTGTTCTGCTACAGAAGTTCCTCCCTGTAGCTTCAGGTTCACCAACCGTCTCATCAGTAGGGCCTTATTTCGAGCTGTCTTGGCCTGGTACATATCCGCCAGCTTCTTCCAAAGGGCAAAAGCATCCGTCTCCTGGGCAACATGATGGAAGACACTGTGATCGATCCACTGTCGAATCTGACCGATCGTTTTCCTGTTCATCTTCTTCCAGTCCGCCTCATTGGTAGCTTCAGGTCTCTTTCCCTTCTCCTCAATAGGATCAAAGAGATCTTTACAACTTAGGAGATCTTCCATCCGAGGTCTCCAAAGTGTATAGTTGGTGGCAGTAAGCTTGATCATGGCTCCAAATGATGATGATGATATTGATTCCTCCATCGACATCTTGATCTGCAAAGGCTTTTGGCACTCAACAACTCAACCTCGCTCTGATACCACTTGTTAGGATCGTGAGAAAAACAACAGAGATAAATTTGAGAAGAAAACAACACAAATATTATTTCTCATTCTCAAAAGATTTACAAAAAAAAACTCTCAATACTTTATAAGCTCTCTGTGGCTATCAATCTCTATTTTTCTCTTCAGTTGAGTGTATCTTCAAATGAAGAAAATAGTGAGAATTTATAGGAGGAGAAGAGACACCATGCTTTCGAAGAGACACCAAGACACCATGCTTCGGAAAAGACACCATGCTTCGGAAGAGACACCATGCTTGCACCAAACGTTGTCATGCATCAGCATGCACCAAACGTTGCATGCATGAGTGCATGCTCTTTTGTGGCGGGACCTACAGGTCTCTCACTAATTCATAGAGGATCTTACTTAAAAATTTATTCAAAAACTTGTTCGTAAATGAGGTGAAGTAACTCATTTCTAACAAGTACACAAATCCATCAAGTAACCCAATTTACGAACTAGTTTTTGAGCAAGTTTTTGAGTAAGATCCTCTATAAATTAGTGAGAGATCTTGATGGGTTTGTGTTCTCCTTCGTGAGTAGATCAAAATCGTATATTTATTTGCTCAAAATGGTTATCGGGTGATTGAGATATTGTCTCCCAAAGTGAGACACTTGATTTTGAAAATTGGTTGAAGGACTTTTAGTCCCACATCAGAAAAATCAAAGGATTTGGAAGGGTATATATATTAAACTCTTTCTTAGAATTGTAAGATAGCAAGTCAAGAGGCTCCTCTTGTGCGCGTAGGGGGGTGCAGATCTCGGACAGCACGTCCTGCGGACACAAATGCTGAGCCGACTTGAACACATCCCGTGCAAACCAATTTTTTTTTTCCAGTAACGGCCAAAAAAAATTTAACAAAATATTCTCAACACGCTATGTGAGATAGCGAGTCTAGTGCAAACACACTCGCTATCTCAGATAGCGGGTCTACACTTGTTCAGTTTTTTAGTTTTGTCAAGAAATCCTCTCAACATAGACTCGCTATCTTAGATAGTAGTGCATTTTGCCTAAACTCGCTATCTGAGATAGCGAGTAGGCGAGTTTGGATTTTTTTTAAGAAGTGAATTAGTTTGGAAAAAAACTTTCAAAAAATCGGGTTAGTTTGGGGGAAAATTTAGATCATGTAAGGGGTACAAATTTTGAGGAGATCCAAAGGCATCTATGGCCTAATTTTCACGAACATTTAATGTCCTCCATTGCCTATAAGAAATATATGATACATGGAAATTAGGGCCGGCCCTCACCTTAAGGCCGGTGAGGCGGTCGCCTCAGACCCTCAAATTTTTTGCAATTTAGGAATCCCAAATTTGTATTCCCCTTGTATATATAGGTACGTATTTTGCGCGTAAAAAAATTATATTGTTATGAAGGACACCAAAAAAATAATTATTTGGGTCATTCGACTTCGGCCGCCGAATATTTGTACATTTACTACCACAATGTGGGACACAGGTTTTAATTTGAGAATATGATTTGTATAAGTTACTGTCATAATAAGATTAATCATAGATTGTGTCATGATAAAATATTTCACATATATGGTGCATTATTGTAGAAATTCTTAGCCCACTACAAACCAGAAAAAAACACCGACAGTCACAAGATACGTGTAGAGTTTGTACATGTTTGAATCTCTTAAATATATGTAGGGTCCCTGATTTGTAAGTTTCATGCCCTAAAATCATGATATGCATTCTATATTCTTATAAATGGTTGCTGAAATTGATTGGTTTATAATTTGATAGACTACTATCTGTCTTTTAATGTTTTGAATCATCAAGCTTGTATTAGTTTTATACATTAAGCTGTGCATCTAAATATCTCAAGTCAAAGCAAAAAAAAAATGCTTTTCCAATTGAGAGATCCATTTATTTATAGGCTAAATTTTTTATTTTTTCAAAAGAAAACCTTAACTATTTGTATTTATGAAGAAACACCCCTTCAACAGTTTCTTTTTGAAAAAAACATCCATCAGCTTTGTTATTTTAAAGAAACACTCATCAATTTTTTTAAGTCAAATGGTTCAAAATGATTTTGGATATGAATGAGCCTGATTCCTCCCAAAAAAAATAAAAATAGAGGGAGGTTTAAAAAAAAAAGGAAAGTTGAGAGGTGTTTAAAAAAAGGTGGATTGGTGTTTTTCAGAAACTTATATTGTTCAGGTGGTTTTTTCAAATTATGCCTGCTCCTTTCCTTTCTAAGTTTCTGACTTTGCATAGTTTAGTACTGTATATGCAATCCATGGACAATACTAAGATAAACATCAATCACATCAGGACCTTTTTTAAAATGGCCCATTTTCGAAAATATTACTAAATTGGCCTACTTTCGAAACTAATTACCAAACTGACTCACTCGCTGTTTCAAACCGTAAGTCTAGTTCGATTAGGGCCGTTATTTGAAACAACGAGGTTAGTTTTAGTATTTTGAGACTTGACGAGATTTCTCTAAGTGTTGTAGAAAATTTTTATAACTAAATTCGCTATTTCAAAGAACAACCCTAATTGAAATAGACTCGTTGTTTTCTAAATAGCGAGTTTAGCTTTAGTATTTTGAGACTTGGCGAGATTTCTCTAAGCGTTGGAGAAAATTCTCATAACTAAACACGTTGTTTCAAATAGAGACCGTAGTCTAGTTTAATTATGGTCGTTTTTCGAAACAGTGAGTTTAGCTTTAGTATTTTGAAACTGGACGAGATTTCTCAAAGTGTGGAAGAAAATTTCTATAATTAAACTTGTTGTTTCAAACAGCGAGCCTAGTTAAGCTATGATCTCTTTCTGAAATAGCGAGTTTAACTTTAGTATTTTGAGACTTAGCGAAATTTTTTCAGATCTTGGAGAAAATTTCTATAACTAATCAGTGAGTTAGATCAGTTTGGTAATTAGTTTTGAAAGTGGGTCAGTTTGGTAAATACTTTCAAAAGTGGGTTATTTTGGAAAAAAATTCTCACATCAGTCGCCTCTTAAAGTTGTGATCATTACTTAGAGCATTTATAGTCGTTGAATATAAAATATGAATAATATGGATAAATAAAAATAAGAATCGCAGTTTTGCTGTACTCCGTTTAAATTTATATTTTAGCTATCTATATTAAAATAATAAGCGACGGCACATGAAGTGCCGGCTGAAAAAAAAAAAATTAAAAAAAAAAATAAATTGTGTCGGACGGCACTTGAAGTGCCGTCGGAGCACGTAAATAAAAAATAATTTATTTTATTGGATAGACGGCACATGAAGTGCCGTCGAAGAAGGAAATAAAAGAAAAAAAAAAGAAATAGGACCGAAAAGCACGGACGGCAGATGATGTGCCGTCCAACACTCTCCAAATTTTTTTTTGTCATTTTTCACCCTTTTGGAAATTACAAAAACATTTCGGTAATTACAAAAAAATTACAAAAATTGCAAAAAACATTTCAGAGTTTGCACAAAAATTTCAGAAAATTGCAAAAATAAATTAAAAAAATACAAAACCCTCTGGACGGCACTTCAAGTGCCGTTCGAGGATTTGGGAGTGGGCTGGAATTTTTTTAATTGAAAAAAGAAATTAAAAAATCAAAGAACGGCACATGAAGTGCCGTCCGAGGGATTTGGAAATTTTTTAATTGAAAAAAATATAAAAAATCACAAATATGGATAAAAGCTATACCGATTCTCATTTATAGCAATCGACTGTAGCAAATTGTCGATAATATGGATATTTGGCAAACGTGTGCAGCGATTTTTTTAGCCAAATATCCATATTATCGATATATAGCAAACGACTACAGATGCTCTTATGAATGTGAGTTTAGAGCATCCAAAATTGTCATTGTTTAAAAAATGCATAAATGCATATAATATTTGGCCAATTTACTGCAGTGGTTGATTGGTATTTTTTACCAATTTAATATAAAAAAATTCAGACGGAATTTTACTTTGCGTCGCAAGATTTTAAAGAATTTTTTATGATTTTTTATTAATTAAAAATGTTATTTAAGTTTTAAATTTTGTTTTTTTAAAAAAAGTGGGCCCCTCTGCCCTCCTCTGCCCTCTGCCCTCCTCTGCCCATTTATTAAATGTTCATACTATATTTATTAAATTTTATTTTTTTTCGAGCGACGGAACTCGAAGTTGCGTCCTTTAAATTATGCATAATTCTCATATCAGCTCTCATTTATAGCAATCTACTATAGCAAAATATGCAAAATATGTATATTTAGTAAACGACTGCAGCAATATTTTTGAGAAAATATGCATATTATGTATATTTAGCAAACCACTACAACAAATGCTCTTAGACTTAAAATAACATGCGTAAAAGGTAAGTCTATTAAAATTAGAGAAAGGTATCTGTATGAAAATTAAGCCATGAAAGAGAGGCAGACTCATTGGTTACATGTCTCAAAAGTCGTGATATATATCTTCATAAATGATTGCCGAGGGCCATGGCCTACTAAAAATATATGGATATATATGTGATATAATATATATCTTGTTCGTTAAGCACTTCAAAATTGCAATGGACATGTTAATACGTAATTACCAATACTAGCAAATTTCGATTAACGTACACAATTTCATCAGGGTTCCATAGGATTGCGTAGTTGTGGAAGTCAGCCGTGGGATCAAACCAAAGATGGAACCTCATCTCCCTTCCGATAATCCTCCCATCGCCGCTCCCTCTAACGTATACGTTTGTCTGCAGTGTGTATGGCTTCCCCGGTATCGTCCCCAAAAACTCTATATCCACCTCATCATGAAACCCCGGGTGTGCTTCATTATTTGAGAGCTTCAAAATCATCCAATTCCATAGCAATAACTAATCAGATATCTTTCCGTTTTTGCTGTTTATATATATCCCAAAATGTAAAGAATGAAAATTAGATAAGGTGAGACTACCAACTTAAACTATTTTGGCACATATTCCGTACATGACGACGTAGACGAGCCAACCAAACTTTGAATTTTTAACGCAAAAACGTCAAAACTCAACCTTTTTTTGTGATACAGTTTTGAGAATATATATATATATATATATATAGGGAAAGCTAAAATGAAAATGGAGAAAAATACTATGAAGGAATGCATGAAAATAAGGAAGTAATCCTATAGGCAGGCAACTCACATAGAAAGCGGTGTTAGTCCCTGCAGTGTACCCGCTCTGTAGCTTAACCGATACACCAAAGTATCCGTTCCTATAAGGAAGATTCGACTTGAATCCACTCCCTAACGAATTAATTGTATCTGATGTTATAACATCTCGAATTGCATTGTGACCATCACAAGAATTACTGAAATAAATACACATGCACTGCACCTGAGCTTTTATCGAGCCAAACGGTCACTGAGGATTGATCCTGGGAGACCGCCTGGTGCTGTGGGCCCCACAGATTGTTGTACCTTTTGTAGAAACCCAAGGGCCTGAACTGGGAGCTAGGGTAGTAACCAGGAGAAGGTTGGGAGTTGGAGGATAAAAAGAAGAAGATGAAGAAGATGATGAACAGGTGGAATGGAAGCATCGTGTGTGGAAGTTACAGAAATGTAGTGAAGGTGCGGGGAGGAAGAGTGGTGCTATAAATAGAGCAGTGGAGTGGGACCCACCCTTGATAGTGAGTGGTGGTGGTGGTTAGTGGTTACATGTACAGTTGCTCCATATTGCATTGGAGAGCGGAGAAAGGCTAGGCCATTATTGGAGGGGAAAGAAAGTAAAATACAAATAAGGTGACATAATCTTCTGTATAACAATTAATTAAGATTAGAGTTTCTCGATGATACAAATTAGTAACTGACATAATAATATTTATACATCCCCTTTAATTGTGGATTTGGTTTTTACATATATATATTTTTTCCATAAGAAGGTTATTTTCAACATTTTTTTAAACAATCTGTCAACAATAGCAGAAGATCCGTTAACTACATTTGTTTCCTTCTTTTCTGATGATAAATTTAATACATGCACATGTATATGATATGATATGAAAAATAAATAAAAACCATTGGATCAATGCCTAGGATGTGAACTATGTGATATTGATGCGGTTTGTTATTGGGGGGTGGCTGCACTAGGTGTGAGTTCTTCTCGATTTGTATTTTTGCAGAAGCTTCGGTAGGGATGGTACATCCGACCCTCAACCGAGGGACCCAATCAGGAGTAGAGGCGGGAGCGAGGTGAAGGTTGGATGCACGGCTCGGAGCTGGAGCTCGGCTTGGATCTGGAAGCTCGGATCCGGGAGTCTCGTGTACCTGCACTCGGCCTAGAAACACCGGGGTTGGTCCCGGTAGCAGGCCCTCCGACGGTCTAGTCAGTCACTGAAGGAGAGTAACAGTAACTAGGGTTTGAGAGGGGAAAGATTGATTATCTTTTGAAGGGGTAGGGGGCCTGGTATTTATAGAAAATGCCAACTGGGTCTGGACTCGTTTGGGGCCGGGTTTGGACGCGATTGCCCGTGGGCCTGACGTGGCGGAAGCCCAAGTGGTATAGGGCTGACGTGGCACGGGCCCTGGGTGGTTTAGGGCTGACGTGGCAGAGGCCTGGGTGATCTGGTGGTGAACGCCTCTTGAGGGGATCCTGTGGCCCAGGAGGGGCCACGTCATCTGACCCATATCAGGAGCCCCCCACTCCTGGAGGGCTGGGTGATCCAGTCGTGTAGGAATGGTTTTTTGCCTCTGTAGGAAGAGTGGGGTGGTGTGTACGGTGAGGAATGGGATCTGTATCTTTCAGAAGAGGTCAGTGGGGTAGGGTGAAGGGATCCCCTATTGGAGTCGTGCAGAGTGCCGGGCGCAGAAGAGTCGGAGCTCAGTTTGCCGAGCGTCGAGGGTCGGCAGACGAGCCCTCTCGCTTGTTGGAAAAGCAAGGGGACGACGGGATTTGTGGAGTAGGAGGTCTTCTTGCCGAGCGTTTAGGGTCGGTAGGCTAGCCCCCTCACTGGTTGGAAAAGCAAGGGGACACCGGGATCTGTGGAGTAGGGGGTCTTCTTACCGAGCGTCGAAGGTCGGTAGACGAGCCCTCTCACTCGTTGAAAAAGAGAGGGGACGCCGAGATCTGTGGAGTAGGGGATCTTCTTGCCAAGCATCGAGGGTCGGTAGACAAGCCCCCTCACTTGTTGAAAAAGCAAGCGGATGCCGAGATCTGTGAAGTAGGGCTCTTTTTGCCGAGTGTCGAGGGTCGGTAGACGAGCCCCCTTAATTGTTGGAAAAGCAAGGGGACGTCGAGATCTGTGGAGTAGGGAGTCTTCTTGCTGAGCGTCGAGGGCCAGGAGACGAGCCCTTCACTGAATAGATAGGAAATTTGTGGCTGCGGTGCCATCCGAGCGCCGACCCTTAAGGTGAATAGAGGAGAATTTAGGGGCTCGCGGCACCATCCGAGCGTCGAGCCTCCTGCCGAATAGAGAAGGATTTTAGGGCTCACAGTGCCTCCCGAGCGTCGAGCCTCCTGCCGAATAGAGGAGGATTTTGGGGCTCGCGGTGCCATCCGAGCATCGAGCCTCCTGTCGAAGAGAGGAGGATTTTGGGGCTCGCGGTGCCATCCGAGCGTCGAGCCTCCTGTCGAATAGAGAAGGATTTTGGGGCTCGCGGTACCATCCGAGCGCCGAGCCTCCTGACTTGTTGGAAAAGCCTGGGGGTTTTTGGTGGCTCACGGTACCCTCCGAGTGCCGAACCTCCTGTCGAATAGAGGAGGTTTTTGGGGCTCGCAGTACCATCCGAGCATCGAGCCTCTTATCGAATAGAGGAGGATTTTGGGGCTCGCGGTGCCATCTGAGCACCGAGCCTCCTGATTTGTTGGAAAAGCCTGGGGTTTTTTGGTGGCTCGCGATACCATCCGAGCATCAAGCCTCCTATCGAATAGAGGAGCAATTTGGGGCTCGCGGTGCCATCTGAGCGCTGAACCTCAAGGTGAATAGAGGAGATCTCTGTGGCTCGCGATTCCATCCTAGCGCTGACCCTCAAGGTGAATAGAGGAGATCTTTGTGGCTCGCGGTTCCATCCGAGCGCTGAGCCTCAAGTGGATTTGAGGAGAGTTTTGTGGATCGCGGTGCCATCCGAGCGTCGAGCCTCAAGTGGATTTGAGAAGATTTTTGTGGCTCGCAGTGCCATCCGAGCACCGAGCCTTATGTTGAATAAGGGAGAATTTTGGGGCACGCGGTGCCATATGAGCGCTGACCCTCAAGGTGAATAGAGCAAATTTTTGTGGCTCGCGGTTCCATCCGAGCGCCGAGCCTCCTGACTTGTTGGAAAAGCCTGGGGTAGCTTATGAGCGACTGGCCACGCGTTCCGAGCTGTTGTGTCGGCCAAGAGGGTTGAGGGTAAAAAGGTAATTTTGTGCCACATGCTGACGTCATATGCGTAAGAATCGAAGCGACTCAGATCCTAGTGGCCGTTGGATCTTGATGATTAAGATCCAACGGTTAGATCTTTTCGTGAAAATCGAGGAGTCTCTTCCTCTGTTATAAATTCTCCCTCCCCCTTTTTCTCTCCTTCATTTCCTCACTTGTGTTTTCCAACTTTCAAGAACAGGGGTTTTTTCTCATCTGTCATTGGCGACCTTTTTCCGGTGATCTTTCTGTTAGCACGATACTTTCTGGTTAGTAATTCTGATTCGTAATGTCACGCTCTCAGTCTGCCTCCGAGGCAAGCTCGTTAGGCCGTTCCGAGAAGGAAGCTGAGTCACCCTTGATGTCTTGGACCCTGGGAAATTATGGAATTAAAGAGGAGGTTCTGTCAGATCCAGGGTTGGATGGCGGGGATGAGGTAGTTTTCATCGTGCAACCCTTGAGATCCCATAGGTCAGGGAAGGAGCCTTGTGGATGAGGGCGAGGGGGAGGAGGAAGATTCTGAGGGGGACCAGGGGAAGCCCGATCAGGGTGCCAGGGAGATGATGTTCGAGGAGATGCGGGGGAAGGTACTGCAGGAGGGGTAGCTAAGGGCGAGGGTGATCTCCCTCCTTTGCCACCATTGTCGACACCATCTCCAGAGAGGAAACTTCGTCCTCGTAGGAGGAAGAGGAAGTGGATTCGTCCGGATAGCCCCCCCCTCGCCAGATAAATATGCCCCTTAACTGGGGTTCGAGTTTGCCCCTGTTTCCTTCAAAAATCCCAGGTTGATTAGGATGTATCCTGATGACGTTAAGGATCTCGCTCCGCTCCCCTCCATGCCGGGTGACGAGAGTCGGGTGAAGATCAGGATGGACGGTATCCAGTGTGTCTTGAGGGCGGACTACCTGCACATTTTGAGAGCTACCTACTTTATCCCCAAGGAGTTCGAACTCCTGATTCCGAGCCCCAGTATTCGTCCAACCACCACTCTTGTGCCGGGCTACTGCGTTTTTCCCGAGTATGCCTTCATCTCAGGACTTAGGCTGCCGTTGCACCCCTTTATCAAGAGGGTCTTGAATTGGGCGAAGTTGAGCCCGATGCAGTACGGCCCCAATTCGTGGAAACATTTGGTCTGCTTTATCTTGAAGTGCCAAGAGAAGGGCGTCAAGCCGAGGCTTACGTACTTCCGTGCTATCTTGGAGATGAGCTCCTTAGGTGATGCGGAGGGAATCTTCTATCTTTCGCTGTGACCTCATAAGAAGGTGATGCACGGCCATTCGGACTCTATCAAAGGATGGAAGGAGAAATACTTCATAGTCCAGAGCGAGAAGTCTTGGGAGATTCCGACCGCCTGGAACTTTTTTAAGCCAAACCATAAACCTCCGAAGGCACCAAGTTGACGGAGAAAGAATGGGCAAAGGTGGAGAAGATCGTTGGGGGGCACAGCATAGGGTGGCCCCGAGTGACGGAAATGCACCTGGCCCAAGCCGGACTGAACCCAGCCGACCCTAATATGTTTTTGTTCTGAATTTTTCTATCTTTCTGCCTTCGTGTTAACATTTGCCTCTCTTATTCCATTT
This sequence comes from Hemerocallis citrina, assembly GCA_017893485.1. Classification (NCBI taxonomy): domain Eukaryota; kingdom Viridiplantae; phylum Streptophyta; class Magnoliopsida; order Asparagales; family Asphodelaceae; genus Hemerocallis; species Hemerocallis citrina. The sequence continues at coordinate 21,754,737 of CM030360.1, forward strand.
TGCAGAGATGACGGTCAAGCAGCTCGATAATAGGCATACCTTGTTGGCCGTTGCCACCAAGAGGAGGGCAGAGAAGGAAAAGAAGGCAGAGCAGGATAAGGCGGCTGCCCAAGGCGCGGGATCCAGCAAGGGGCCTGCCTCGGAGGCTGTGGAGCCATCCTCAAAGAGGGTGAAAAAGCATCACCACACACCGAGGGCGTCTAGGGAGGCAGGGGGAAGCTCCGGTAGCAAAAAGACCTCCGAGGTCCCAGAGCAGAGGCTTCCCCCACCTCGACCCAGTGCCAAGCAGATGGTCGGAAAATAGGGACTGAGGCCACATGCCCCCGATTGGTCGGTTCTTACAGGGAATTCCTTGCTTGAAGGTCCAGTGGCCATAGAGGTGGTCCGGAACATTGCCACAGAGTGAGACCATATGGCTCTGGGGACGCAGACGTCTGAGATGGCCTTTATGCGATAGTCTTAGGCGCAGCTCTCGGTGAGTGCTCGTAATTTTGCTTTGAGTTTAGACTCTAGGATTTCTTGTAACTTTTTCTTCCTCGGACAGGCGATGCTTCATGGATAACACTTTCAGAAGTGCTTGGAGAAGGAGGTTCTCATTGAAAGAAGGAATGCGGAGAAGTATGTCCGCGAGTTGACCAAGCTTTCGGACGAGCTGAAGGAGGCTTGGAGCATGGAGGCAGTCCATGAGGTCCAGATGGCCTCGATAGCCGATTATCATAAGAAAGAGGTGGATCGCCACAAGGAGAAGGCCCAGGAAGAAGCTGAGAAGGTACGGAAGGCCATGGAGGAGGCGGAGATCACCATGGTGGATAACTAATCCTGGCGCAAGACGAGGCCTATGATAAGGCTAAAGAGCATTTTCGGTTGATCTATCCGGACAAGAGGGTCGACCACCTCCACTACAACTGGCAGCCTGAGTATCCTCTGACATCCGGTGGCGAGGAGATGGGGGACCCTCGCCAAGAGGAGGTCCGGGGCGACCCTACTGACGAAGAGGTGCCACCCCCCCTCAAGCATAGTTTAGGTTCTCCCTTTTTATTTTGTAAATACCTTGCGCAGACTGGCCACCGCCTTTTGTAGCACAAAAATTTTGAACTTAATGTAAGATAATTTTTTGGCTGATGCTCCATGACTTGTGCTTTTTTAGCCACTTTTGTGACTTGTTGTTTTTCCCGTCTTTTGGATAGACGCATGAGGTCCTCAGTGCCGACCATATTTTTGCCAAGGCCTCCTTGGTCCGAGCTGGTCTGGGGGCCATGGAGACTACTCTGGCTTGCCAACGAAAGCAGACTCGGGACCAAGCGGCCACAGTAAATTACGTCATGAACAAGTCTAGGGAGCTCAGCTTGGAGGTCGCTCGTCTGAGGAAAGCCATAGCCGACCGGGACTAGTGGGTAATTGAGACGAATTGATCGATCTCCGATGCCTCGAGTAGGCAGTCGGCTTCGGAGTCTTTTCTTTGTGAGGCCGTTGTTGAGAAAGAGTTGGAGATCCGAGGGTTGAAACTGGCGCTAGGCGCTGGTTTGATCGAGGAGGCGAGCAATTCCGTACTAGGACCTTCTCCGACCTTTTTCTTGGAGGGGGCCCAGCCTGACGATGCGGAAAGCTCAGTCGCGGAAGAGCCTTCCCCGATCGGGTCGGTCGAGCGTGAGAAGGAACCCGAGGGAAGCGCCGAATTTGAGTTTTAAGTCGAGCAGGAGTGATTTGTAAGCTTTTCATTGTATTTGTGCTGTCGTTACTGGCGCACGATGAGTAATAAAAAAAACTCCCGACTTCTTTAACTTTGACGATTCATTGAGTGAGGATTGTTACCGAGCTCGACATGAGTGAAGAAAGCCAAGGCCTTGCTCGAGGTTGACGATGAGCCCCTACACTTGTTCTCAGGAAGATGGCAAGGGTGTAGTTGGCGGTTGTCGCTGAGCGTATAGGTTGATGATCTTAAAAAAGCCAAAACCATGCTCGGGACAGATGCCGAGCCCCCACACCATGGAGAAAGCTAGTAATGGGTGTAGCTGAAGGTCATCGCTGAGCGTAAAGATCGCGTGGCTTTGAAGAAAGCCAAGGCCTTGCTTGAGGTCGACAACGTGCCCCCACACTTGTTCTCAGGAAGATGGTAAGGGTGTAGCTGGTGGTTGCTGCCGAGTGCATAGGTTGATGGTCTTGAATAAGCCCAAACCATGCTCGGGGCAGATGTCGAGTCCCCACACCATGGAGAAAGCTAGTAATGGGCGTAGCTGAAGGTTGTCGCCGAGCGTAAAGGTTGCATGGCTTTGAAGAAAGCCAAGGCCTTGCTCGAGGTCGACGACGAGCCCCCACACTTGTTCTCAGGAAGATGGCAAGAGTGTAGCTGGCATTGCCACCGAGTGCATAGTTTGATGGATTTGAAAAAGCCCAAACCATGCATGAGGCAGATGCCGAGCCCCCACACCATGGAGAAAGCCAGTAGTGGGCGTAGTTGAAGGTCGTCGCCAAGCGTAAAGGTCGCATGGCTTTGAAGAAAGACAAGGCTTTGCTCGAAGTCGATGACGAGCCCCCACACTTATTTTCAGGAAGATGGCACGGGTGTAGCTGGTGGTTGTCGTCGAACGCATAGGTTGATGGTCTTGAAAAAGCCCAAACCATGCTCGGGGCAGATGCCGAGCCCCCACATCATGGAGAAAGCCAGTAATGGGCATAGCTGAAGGTCGTCGCCGAGCGTAAAGGTTGCGTGGCTTTGAAGAAAGCTAAGGTCAACGACGAGCCCTCACACCTGTTCTCAGGAAGATGACACGGGTGTAGTTGGCAGTTGCCGCCGAACACATAGGTTGATGTCTTGAAAAGTCCAAACTATGCTCGGGACAGATGCCGAGCTCCTACACCATGGAGAAAGACAGTAATGGACGTAGCTGAAGGTCATCGCCGAGCGCAAAGGTCGCATGGCTTTGAAGAAAGCCAAGGCCCTGCTCGAGGTCGACGATGAGCCCCCACACTTGTTCTCAGGAAGATGGCACGGGTGTAGCTGGCAGTTGCCGCCGAACGCATAGGTTGATGGTCTTGAAAAAGCCCAAACCATGCTCAGAGCAGATGCCGAGCCCCCACACCATGGAGAAAGTCAGTAATGGGCATATCTGAAGGTCTTTGCCGAGCGTAAAGATCGTGTGGATTTGAAGAAAGCCAAGGGCATGCTCGAGGTCGATGACGAGTCCCCACATTTGTTCTCAGGAAGATGGCACGGGTGCAGCTGGCAGTTGCCGCCGAGCGCATAGGTTGATGGGTTTAAAAAAGCTCAAACCATGCTCGAGGCAGATGCCGAGCCCCCGTACCATGGAGAAAACCCCAGGTTTATACGAGAGCTTTTTGTGGCTCGCGGTACCATCTGAATGCCGAGCCGCAAAGCTTGTAAGGAAAGCTTTTTGTGGCTCGCGGTTTCTTCCGAATGCCGAGCCCTAATCTTGTAAGGGAAGCTTTTTGTGGCTTGCGGTTTCTTCTGAATGCCGTGTCCTAAGCTTGTAAGGAAAACTTTTTGTGGCTCGCGGTTTCTTCCGAATGCCGAGCCCTAAGCTTGTAAGGAAGTCGTTTTGTGGCTCACGGTTTCTTCCGAATGCCGAGCCCTAAGCTTGTAAGGGAGGCTTTTTGTGGCTCACGGTTTCTTCCGAATGCCGAGCTCTAAGCTTGTAAAGGAAGCTTTTTGTGGCTCGCGGTTTCTTCCGAATGCCGAGCCCGAGACATGTTTTTAATGAGAACTTGTTTCAAGAAAGTTGGCATAATGACAACATATTTGAACCTTACAAAAATAAGGCACGACGTGCCGAATACATTTTTCATAATTTTACATGAGCTGTAGAGGCTAACCCTCCCATTCTAGGAATTTGATGAGGTGCTCTGCGTTCCAGGGCCTCTGGACAGCTTTGCCTTCCGGATCTGTTAGGCAGTATGTGCCCGGGCGTACGACCTCAGATACCTTGTATGGGCCTTCCCAGTTTGGGGCCAGCTTTTTCTTTTGGCCGGGGTTGGATACTGCCAGCTTCCGAAGGACGAGGTTCCCGAGCTTAATGTCGGTGGGACGCACCTTTTTGTTATAGAACCTCTCGATCCTTTGCTGGTAGGTGTTCCTTCGAATGGCGGACTTCTTCCTGACCTCTTCTATGAGATCCAGGTCGGCACGTAGCTGTGCTGAGTTGCTTGCTTCATCGAAGGCCATGATCCGGGGTGAAGGGATCCCGATCTCCAGGGGGATGACGGTTCCGTGCCGTATGTTAGATTGATTGGCAACTCTCCTGCGGGGATTCTCTTTGTTGTTCGGTGGGCCCAGAGAACGCTCGGTAGCTCATCGACCCATAACCCCTTGGAAGAGTTATCGAGTCGTTTCTTGAAATCGTCAAGGATTTGGCAGTTCGTGTTCTTGGCCTGACCGTTTGACTACAAGTGGCACACCGAAGAAAAATGCTGCTGGATCCCGAGATCTTCACAGAACCTTTGGAAATGTTTACCCGCAAATTGAGTCTCATTGTCTGTAATGAGCACCTGTGGGATCCCGAATCGGCAGACGATGTGTTTCAAGAAAAACTGTTAGGTCTGATGCTCGGTGATCGTGGCTAGTGGCTCGGCCTCGATCCACTTCACGAAGTAGTCGATTGCCACTATGAGAAACTTTCGTTGGCCCGTTGCCTTCGGAAATGGGCTTACCAGATCCATCCCCCACATCGCAAAGGGGATCGGACTGGCCAGGGAATGGAGGTTCACTTGCGGAGCCCTTTTCACAGGGGAGAACCGTTGATAGGGACCACACTTCTTGACCAGGGTGAGGGCGTCTTGTAGCATTGTGGGCCAGTAGTACCCGTGATTCAAAGCCTTTCGCACGAGCGAGCGGCTTCCCATATGGCACCCGCCGATTCCCTCATGCAGCTCCTTGAGAGCATACTTTGCTTCATCGGGGGTTAGGCAGCAGAGGTAGGATCTTCCGTCTATCGTCGTGTATGACCTTTTGAAGAGGGTCTCGTTGATCATGGCGAACCTTTCTGAACGGACCCTGACCCGCCTTGCTTCAGCTCGGTCTTCGGAGAGCTCTCCTTTGATTAGGAACTTCTTGATAGGAGTGGTCCAATCGTCAGTATGAGCTTCGTCTTCGATGCAGAGAGTCTCGGGGAAGTCAATACTCGACTTTAGGAGTACTTCGATCAGGACGGTGCGATCGAGGCCCTCGAAGGACGAGGAAGCTAACTTCGACAGAGCGTCGGCCTAGACATTTTGCTCCCTGGGGATCCTTAAGACCACCGACTCGTCGAAGGACGTCAATAGACATTGGACCATGGCCAGGTACCTGATCATCTGAACTTCACGGGCCTCGTACTCTCCGGTGATCTGGTTGACCACGAGCTGAGAGTCGCTGAAGGCCTTGATCTGTCTGGCACCGGTCTGATACGCCAGGGTGAGTTCGGCGATTATGGCCTCGTACTCAGCCTCGTTATTAGAGGCCGAAAAGTTGAGGCGGAGGCAATATTGAAGGAGTACACCACCGGGACCCCACAGAATGATACCCGCACCACTCCCGGCTTCACAGAAGGAGCCATCGACGTAAACTTCCCACGTCTGGTCGGCTACCTTGCTTTTGGGTTGCTCGGAGATGGTGCATTCCGTGATGAACTCGGCGAGGGCCTGCCCTTTGATGGCCGTCCTTGGCTGATAGCTGATGTCGTATTGACTGATCTCGACCGACCATTTGACCAATCGTCCGGAACGCTCGGGCTTGTAGAGCACGGCCTTCAGTGGCTAGTCCGTGAGCACCTGAATCGAATGCACCTGAAAATAGGGACGAAGCTTCCGCACGGCCATGACCAAGGAGTTTGCTACCTTTTCCATTCTAGAATATCTGGTCTCGGCGGCGAGCAGAACCTTGCTCACATAGTACAGCAGCTTTTGGACTCTGTCCTCTTCTCGAATGAGGACAGCGCTGAGCACGTTTTCCGAAACCGAAAGGTAAAGCCAGAGGGGCTCACCTGGTTCGGGCTTGCTGAGGAGAGGAGGGTTGGCGAGGTACTCTTTCAATTGGATGAACGCCTCCTGCTGCTGAGTGCCCCATTCAAAACCTTCGGTTCCGCACAGAGCCTTGAAGAATGGGAGAGACTTCTCTTCGGACTTGGAGAGAAAACGGCCGATGGCCGCCAGTCTTCCCGTGAGCCTCTGGACTTTTTTGATGTTTTTGGGAGGGGCCATGTCTATTATGGCCTGGATTTTTTCGGGGTTTGCCTCGATGCCGCGCTGGCTGACGATGAACCCGAGGAATTTCCTGAGGAGACGCCGAACGCACACTTCGCCGGATTGAGTCTCATATTGTGGGTCCGAAGGACCCCAAAGGCTTCTTCCAGGTCGGTAATGTGATCCTGTCCCTGCTGGCTTTTGACGAGCATGTCGTCGGCATACACCTCCATGTTGTGACCAATTTGATCCTTGAAGACTGGGTTAACGAGCCTCTGATAAGTAGCACCGTCGTTCTTCAGCCCGAAGGGCATAACTCGGTAGCAATAAAGCCCTTGGTCCGTGACGAAGGACGTTTTGGCTATATCAGGTGGGAACATTCGGATATGGTTGCAGCCTGAGAAGGCGTCCATGAAAGAAAGGAGCTCGTGACCCGATGTAGCGTCGATCAGAGCGTCGATGCTTGGGAGGGAGAACGGATCTTTGGGGCACGCCTTGTTGAGGTCGGTAAAGTCTATGCAGATCCTCCAGCTCCCGCTCGCCTTTCTGACCATTATGACGTTCGCCAGCCACTCAGGGTAGCTGACTTCCTGTATGAAGCGATCGGACAAGAGTTTGTCCACCTCCGCTTTCACTGCCTGCTGCCGCTCCAGGGTGAACTTACATCGCTTCTGGACGATTGGCTTCGAGCCGGGGATCACACTGAGTTTGTGCATGATCAGGTCTTCAGAGATGCCGGGCATATTAGAGGGCTTTCAGGCGAAGAGGTCGACATTGCTGTGAATACAGTCGATCAGGGCAGATTTGAGGTTGGAAGCGAGGGAGCAGCTCACCCGGAACCACTTCGATGCGTCCCCTGTCTCAAATGAGACTTCTTCTAACTCGTCCACCGACTCAGGTTCTGGCTGGCTTCTTTTGGGCTGCAGCTCGACGGCATCCAGGGGGAACACACCACCCCCGATTGCCGTCATCTAGCACGATCGTACCGCTTCTTGGTTTCCTCGGACAACTCCGACGCTTGACTTGGTGGGGAATTTCAGCTTTTGGTGGTAAGCCGAGGGAACTGCCTGGAGGGAGCAGCGTCCGGGACAGCCGATGATGGCGTTATAGGTTACCTTGATGTTTACAACTATGAAGTCCATTGACTCGGTCCGCCTATGAGGGGTCGTACCGGCAGTGATGTCTAAGGTCACGATCCCCTCGATTGGCACCGGGACGCCGGAGAACCCGTGCAGGGTGTACCCGGCTAGCTTTAGCTTATCCCGGGAGAGCTTTAGGTTCTTGAATGCCTTCAGGAAGAGGATGTTTACCGAGCTTTTGGTCACGATTCTCTCTTTTTGTTGTTGTTGGTCGGTCGAGGATGGAATTGGACGAGGTCCCTGTCTTCGATCGCTAAGGGGATAGTTGATACGTTCTGCTTCAGCGGAGTGTACCTCTCGAAGCGGGGGACCAGAGAGATCCTTTTCGCGATGCCCCCATCTTTTGGGACCTTCCTTGCCGGTTCCGCCTCGTTGGCCTTGCGTTTTCCCTTCCCGGGGACTTCTTTGGTGTCTTCCGGATTCAGGGCTTCCTCAGCCCGGATATAATTTTCGACCCGATTGAGGAGGTCAGGGAAATCAATCGGGGGCTTCTTCGCCAGGAATGCCTTTCGCTGACCGTGCCGGATATTGTGCCGAAATGCTGCCGAGGCAACCCCTGTATCGAGGGAGGAGACCGACCTCGCATCTGTGGTGAACCTTCGGACGAATAGCCGGAACGACTCTCCTTCCTTTTGTCGGAGTCCTAGTAGGGACGCGCTCGTCTTCTCGGCTTTCCTGCTGGTCACGAAGTGGGCGAGGAAGTTGCCTTCCAGTTGGTCGAAGGAGTAAATGGAGCCGGAGGGGAGCTTAGAGAACCATTCCCGAGCTGGACCCCAGAGCATGGTGGGGAAGGCACGACATAGGAGGGGATCCGATGCGCTGTGAATCATCATGAGGGTCTTGAAGCCCTCCATGTGATTAGCAGGATTACCCTCGCCGTCATAAGTCTCGAATTGTGGAGGGAGAAATTCTAGGGTATTTCTGCCAGTAGGATTGCGGTGGAGAAAGGAGGTCGGGTCGGCCTATGGCCCTGAGCCGGCCTAGGGCCACCGTCGCCGAAGTGGTCGAGGCGGTCCTCTATTTCTTAGAGGTGTTTCAGGACGTCATCGTCATACTCCGGCGGGACTGTCGGGCCACGAGACGTGCTGGCCTCGACATCCGAATGCGAGTGAGAGTGGTGGAGCATCTCGATGACGGGGGTCCCCCGGATAGCCTCCATGATCTCTTTTCGGAAGTCTTGGAACTCCTGGTGGGTGACCGGAGCTCGTTCAGCTGGGTTACGTTGGGGCGGCAGCCTTCGGCCGGTGCGGCTGAGCGTCGGCTCCCGCCCTTGAGGCAGAGGTCTGGGATGGTTCGGGGCCGAGTTGGAGCGGCCCCTCCCCTAGTTCGGCTTGCCTGTCAATCTTGGATGACCCCGCGCAGTTCAGGTACGACCGAACGAGAGGCACCCGACTGGTGTTCGAGGCTGATACCCGGATTGTTGGATCCATGAGTGTTGGCGGGGATGTCCTGAGGAGGGACGTTCTGGCGATGCGTAGAGGTGACAGCTCTCCTGGCCTTGGGTGCCATGTGTGCTCGGATTGACTGGATATCGTTGATGACTGGGCTCGGGCCGACATCCGCACTTATTCCCATAGACGGCGCCAACCTGATGCAGTTTGTTTTTGGGGGGTGGCTGCACCAGGTGTGAGTTCTTCTCGATTTGTATTTTTGCAGAAGCTTTGGTACGGATGGTACGCCCGACCCTTAGCCGAGGGACCCAATCGGGAGTAGAGGCGAGAGCGAGGTGGAGGTCAAATGTTCAGCTCGGATCTAGAAGCTCGGATCCGGGAGTCTCGTGTACCTGCACTTGGCCTAGAAACACCAGGGTTGGTCCCGATGGCAGGCCCTCCGACGGTCTAGTCAGTCACTGAAGGAGAGTAACAGTAACTAGGGTTTGAGAGGAGAAAGACTGATTACCTTTTGAAGGGGTAGGGGGCCTGGTATTTATAGAAAATGCCAACCGAGTCCGGACCCGTTTGGGGCCGGGTCTGGACCCGGTTGCCCATGGGCCTGATAACGAAACAGAGAGAGAGCTGTCCCCTCTGTTGCGTGAAGAACGAAAAGAAAGGAGGCACGAGACTTAAGGCAGAAGGAAGAGAGACAGAGACAGTAGACGTCAGCGGTGAATTAACGTGCGGGTCCCACGTGAAGCTGACTTGCAGCTCAGATCTGACGTGGCGGTGTGGTTCCCCAGACGACAGCGACATGTTACTAACTCGGCGCACTGATACCCAGGTGACAAAACAGAGGGCTTCAGCACGGAATTCGAGAACAGAAGTTCTTGCGGCTCGACTTTTTTTTTATCGCTTTTCTTCTCTCTTTCTGATTTTTATTATGCAATCCATGAGCAAATTTGTTAAGTGCAATTTTATTATGAACTAAATTTATTTTTCTATGGTTTCGATGTAGCCTAGTTTTGAGAACACAATTTTAATTCCATATTATTTTTCTATTTTTTCATGGTTGGATGTTTGATTTTTGATCTTAATGCTTACAATTGGTGGATAGACGATTGTATGATTTATTGGATCATGGAGAGACCGAGAGGTAATTTGTGATTTAGAACTATAAAATTGAACACCATTAATTGAGCAAAATTAGAGATGATTTACCGTAATTGATGTGACCGTTAAGAAATCCACAGAACTTAATGAGTCTTCGATTAATTAAATTTGCATAGAGATATGACAAACTGTTAGTTGGAGATATTTTTGGTATTGTTCGAGAGAAAGCATTGAATAATTTGGAGATTTCGGTGTACAACTTGAAAAAATAATATTTTTATTCTTATGGAATTATAAATTGTGTGGGATGAACTAGGTAAAGTGAACAGCCCTAGAATTAATTTTTCCATTAACAAATTACAAAAATTTCACATCTTGCTCCTTATTAATTAATTTAGTTAGTTTTTCTTTAGATTGATTTAATTTAGTAGCTTTCTTTATTTATTTTGATTTTCCAAATAGTAGTTAATCTAGTAAATTCGATACTCAGTAAAGTAATTGGTCCCTGTGGGTTTGACACTCTATTTACTTAACTATACTACTTATTGCGATTTTGTACACTTGCAAATATTCACATCAATGGCACTCATCCACTTTTGAGAGTTATAACTTTTCATAGCCTGATAAAATGTGATTGGATCATCTTCCATCATTCCATTGTCATCCCCATGTTCTTAGAGAAATACAATATAATCATCTGGAATAGCATTCCTCATTTCTCGATCTCCTTAATGGCACTGGTTCTTGAGGTTGTTAAGTTTGTTCTTCTAGAACAATTACCTCATTTTGAATAGGGGGTTGTTAAACATTGCCTTGTTGAGATTCCGAATTCACTTATTGATCAATTATAGGTGTGGGAACCTGAATATTGTCAAAAGTGATAGTAGGAATTGAGTTTATAATTGAATCCAATTCATCCTCAAAAGCAATGTCCCTAACCTCCCCTAAACTCAACATCCTCAAAAAATGTTGCAGTTTTCATCTCAAAAATATTCCTAAGTGTGGGATCACAAAACTTATAGCCCCTAGATCGCTGAGAATAACCAATAAAGTAGTTGCTCACTATTTTGGAGTCGAATTTCTTTTCATGTGGCCTGTAAGGCCTTGCCTCAGCTGGACATCCCCAAATGTGAAAGTACTTTACACTAGGCTTTCGACCTGTCCAAAGCTTATAAGGTGTTTTTGCAGCTGCTTTATTTGGTACTCTATTGAGAATGTAAGCCCTGTCTTTAATGCTTCTCTCCAGAAGGACTCAGGTAAGGTGGATTGAGCAATCATACTCCTTACCATATCCTTAAGAGTCCTATTTCGTCTTTCAGCAACACCATTCATGCTAGGTGATCCTGGCATGGTGTACTGTGGGACAATACCACATTCCTCTAGGAATTTAACAAATGGTCATAGGCATTGTTCACCTGAGCCATCATATCTACTGTAGTACTCACCACCACGATCAGATCTGACGTTTTTATTCCTTTTGTTGAGTTGATTCTCAACTTTAGCTTTATAAGCTTTGAATACGTTCAGAGACCGTGATTTTTCATGAATAAGATATGGTATCCATAACATGAGTAATCGTCTATGAACGATATAAAATATTATTGACAATTCCAAGGTGCCATAGGGAATGACCCACAAATATATGTATGAATCAATTCTAAGACGCTTGAAGATCTATTGGCACATAATCTCTTAGTTTTGGTCTGTTTTTCCTTGATGTAGTCTACACAGACATCAAAGTCTGTGAAACCCAAAGACTCCAAAATGCCATCAGACACAAGACGCTCAATTCTAACTTTTGAGATATGACCTAAGCGCTTATGCCATAATGATGCCAAATTTCCCTTATTTAATTTACGTTTAGTACCACGAGATTCTACATGCAAGGTTTCATTATAGGATGCAATTGTTTTGAGCAAATAAAGGTTGTCATAAACATTCAAATAACTAGTTCCAATAACATTCGAATTTAAAGATAAACTAAACTGATCATTTCCAAATAAACAACAATATCCAAATTTGTCCAACAAAGAAACGGAAATCAAATTTCGCCTAAAAGACGGTATAACAAAAGTGTCTTTCAAATCCAAATAAAAACTAGTCCCTAACAACAACCTAAAGTGCCCAACTACTTTCACTTCTACCAATTTTCCGTTGCCCATGAAGATGTGTCTTTCACCATCATTTGGCTTTCGACAGCTCAGGCAACCCTGCATGGAAACACTTATGTGAGTAGTAGCACCATTATCTATCCACCAAGTGTTTCTAGGTACTGAACATAAATTAACCTCAGAACAGACCAAAGTAAGAAACATACCTTTCTTTGCACACCATGCGTGATATTTGGTACATTCCTTCTTCACATGTCCAAGCTTGTTACAAAATAAACAACTCTTTGTATCCTTCTGTTGTTTCTTTTGAGCTGGACCCTTAGCTTTTTCATTCTCAGATTTTCTTTTCTTTCCCTTATCCTTCGAGGCATTGGACAAGTGAGTACTTTCAGTCTTATCTTGCTTCAACCTTTCTTCCTCTTGCTCACAGTGAGAAATGAGATCATTTAGAGTCCATTTTTCTTTTTGACGGTCGTAACTGATCTTACATTGATTGAACTGTGCAGGAAGTGATACCAAAACCATAAGCACAAGCAATTCCTTAGGAAACTCAAGCTTAAGTGCTTTAAGTCTTGAAACAATATGGTACATCTCCATAATGTACTCCCTTACATTTCCTCGACCCTTATACTTCATAGACATCAGAGAAGTCAGAAGTGTAGTCATTTCAACCTTATCATTTTTGGCAAAACTTTTCTCAATTTGTTCGAGTAAATCCTTGGCCTTAGTAATCTCATCGGATTCTATGCCCCTAAAGGCTTAATGAATGCTGTGTTTCATAATCATTAAACTCATGCGATTTGAATGATCTCGCCTCTCAAAATCTATCATCAGGAGTGCTTTCTGCAGTGAGAGGTGGAGGTTATTCTTCCCTTAATGCATGGTCTAATTCCATATAGCCAAGAGTTATAAGTAAGGTCCCTTTCCAATCCTTGAAATTGGTCCCATTACGCATGAGAAAATAGTTGATATTAGCAGTTATTGATGCAGCAGAAGATAAGCTAGTTGAATATAGAACAAAACAAACAAAATAAGCGCACATAAGAATCCATATAAAACAATAAATTCAAATAATGGTTAATCCCATCTCAAGATACCAGGCACAACATTAATATCAAGTCTTTGGACAATAACATTATCTGTAAGCAATACTCTTGTTGTAGTAATCAAACATTGACAATAAATCCTGTCAAATAATAAGTCATTCTTTGGACTGAAATATTGTTCACATGGAATACCTTAAAATTGTCACACATTTATCACCACAGATGTGCATGAAATTCGGCAACATATCAACTTACCTTTAGGTCAGTTAATAAATGCATGAATTACAAACACACAATCATCTTGATATTTTAAATAAATTAATCTACACAAAAGAGATCACTTGGTAACATTCTGTTTCAATTAATCTATTCAAAATATTAGACATTCATTAGATAAGAAAATCCAAAACCAAAAATTGAATTTAATTGTTTTCTCAGAAAAAATTGTGAATATCTTGATAATGTCAAATTGATTTTTATTTATCCGATTATAGGACAAATATTTATAACAGAAAATTAACTTTACTGATAAATATCAAATCAATTTTATAACAGAAAATATTTATAACAGAATATTAATAACAGAAGATTAACATATTAATAACATATTAATAACAGAAGATTAACAGAAAAATTTTCTATTAAGCATGGGAATAAAGTTCCTAATTGATAACTTTTTTGATAACAGAAAAGAAAAATTCATAAATTTCACATCCGAGACATCTCGGCGAGAGCAATCACACAACGAAGTAGCCCTGCGGGCCCCACCTGCCACACCACGTGACAGCCACACAGGTGCAGCATGGCAGCTACTGCCTGCCACCATGCAGGCCCCACAGCCGCCACGTCACACACAGGTGGCAACAACAGTAATGCAGCACTGCTGCCTTCCGTGGTGGAACCCCATGTGCAACTAAACTGCACACTACCACCCTTATAGATCTCAAAGCCCAAATGTGACTTGTTTATTTTCTTATATAAAAATACATATTTTGGCCCAAATGTATTTAAACCCCTAAACTTAACCTCTCATTTCATAACTTGTATATGTAGCATTTTCCTCTCTTTATTTTCCGGATAAGATGTACTCCTTGGAGTTTTGTGTGTGTACACGTGCACTTCATGTACACGTGCACAAGACACTTAAGCTTGGCCGGATTTGTGGAGGGATCATGGGCGGTTACATCTTGAGGTGTGGGTAGTTTCTTAACTCCCGATTAGATCTCAGCCCTTGATTCACCAACTCCCCTATTAATCCTAGCCATCCATTCTATCTATTTTCTAGTATAAATACCCCTTCTCATCTCCTATCTCTTTTACACTAAGATTATTACTGTAATAGAAAGTATTTGTGAGTTGTGTGGGAGCTCTTCTGTGGAGGCAAGCAGCATTGTTGAGGAACTCGGCGTGGAGCAAAGGAGCAAGAAGGTGTTCTCTACGTTGAAGGACTTTGCGGGATTTCGTTATTTTCTTCATACAAGGTGGGTGTTTCTCAGGACTTCTATTGTAGGAATGTTACTATAATGGCTATGATTGATATTATGCTACAAAATTGAATTAAACGCAATAGAAATTGCTTGGTATGCTGTTATTATGAAAACTAGGTCTGTCGATGCAGTCGACTGCCAGGTGAGCAAGTCGACTGGTACGAGACATTATTTTGCATGATTGTGATGATAAACATGTGTATAAATGAACATGATGGTGTGATTACTATTACATAATTTCCCTATGACACATATGATGGAGGGAAAGTGAATGAATGAAAAGAACTAATGATGATTAATAAATTAGAGTTGTCGAAGCAGCCGACTGATGTGGTGCTAAGTCGACTGATACTTCAATCTGACTGATTATTTGGTAGTTTCATAAATTGAGATATTTTCATCATGTGGACCCAGTTTGACGACTTGGGATTTACATCTTTATTGTTGTGAGAAAACATGAGCATTGTGAATGCATGTCTTAATTATTTTCCCTCAAGGAAAGAGCATGTTAGTAATGTGAAGATCCATGTTGTGGTGTTACTGAATGATAAGAAACCTTGTATGTGGAACATGAACTTATGTATACTGTTAGTTGACATCATGCACGTAAGAACTGTAAATAATCTACTGAAAATGGATCTGTCCAGTCGACCGATTGCGTGTAGCAAGTCGACTGATCTGGACATAGAATTATGCTGTTGAAATTTCTGAGACAGACGACTGATATGTGAACAGTCGACTGTCGTGTGACTGATATTGTGAACTTGAAAGTTGCGGGACAGGCGACTGGTGGTGTATACAGTCGACTATCCCGAGCCCTTTTGATAACCCTGTATGACTGTATAAGTCGACTGGTATTCTTCCAAGTCGACTGTACAGAGTGAACTCTGGTATACTTGAATTCATGTTATTTGCTGTTGGTAATTGTGAACTTTATGATTTAAGTCAATGGACTCTGTTTATGGATACATGAATTGTGTAATTGAATCATAGATGAGAATTGAGAATCAAATGAATTTATGAAATGTGAAATCATGATGAGAAAGTCTGTGAGACTCTAAAATGAATAATGAGCTGATGATGCTCCATTGGATATTGTGAATTTGAAATTGAACAAAAGAGTAGCTAAGTCTCCCCGGCAGTGAAATGAAATGATATTGAGAAATAGACCAGGTTGGTCAAGTGAAATGAAATGATGAGTCCGGATGATGGAGAGGCTAACTCTAGAGCTTGATTTTTATTCATGATTCTAATATAACTTAAATACATAGTGTGGAGGTGATGAAGGTGAGAGAAAAACATGAGTATGAGAGCTAGGGTACGGTGCGGGTGTGTGAGCCGCAGAATGCATGCTTGATGAGTCAAGACATGGCGCGGGCACAACTCAGTAATGATCGGACTCTAGTCACGCTTATGGGATGTGTTGGTGACTGCAAGAGGAGTGTGTTCAGGGAGGAGGCTGAATTGTCGCAGAATGCATGCTTGACGAGTCAAGACATGGCGCGAAATTCTACTCCAGGGGCCAGGATACATGCTTGTACTCATAGATTCATCTAGGATACTCATTGGAATTACAGTAGTAGAATAAGTCATGGCGGGGGATTGAACCCTACTAAAATGAAGATCGTTTAAGAGGCTTGCACTCGAACCTATGTAGTATGGGATGCATAGAATTCGAACAAGTATGCATTAGTGTCATAATTAACTAAGTAAATTGCATTAAGGATTTAAGTGCACCATCACGACACGACATCATTAAAAGTTCCCTTATTTGCATGTTTATGTTGAACTGGCTTGTGATTTGTAAGAAATGAGATTCATTATACTGTTCCTGGCATAGAGAGGATGGCCATGTATAATTATCGTCGGTTGAATAAACTGACGTACCCACAGTGTTTTATGCAGGATAATCACATGTAAAAGGAATGGATGCACAAAGAGTTCATTATATTGTTGTTCATTTATGTAAATATTGTACATTTTGCTTCCGCTGTGTAAAATCAAATGTAACATGCTGTAACTCTGATGTAAAAGTAAAGATTTTAAATTCCTTGCAAAATTGTATGTGAAGAAAGCGAAAAGATCCTGAAGAACATCTCGAATTCAATGAAAATGGGATTCGGGGCGTTACAGAGTGGTATCAGAGCCACGCTTTTCTATGCTTTCACACTCGTACAAATTTATAAGGAACGACACCCTAGATGTGGACATTAGAGTGTGTGTTTGGATTTAGAGATTTAAATGTAAGTAACTTACATTTGTGTTGCTCTATGATTTACGCTTCTTCCTCTCTATTCTAAGATGGCTGATCACTTCGACCCTGCTGGAGGCGACGACTGGCACATTATCGAGGAAGAGTACCATCCTGAACAGGCTGACTCTGAGGACGAGTACCACCCTGGGCAAGCTGATTCTGATGATGAGGAGTACCCTGAATCTCGAGAGATCACCCCACCGCCGAACTCACCTGATGATTCTTCTTCTTCCGATGAAGAAAAGGGACCAGCTTTGGGTAACGCTGTGGCTTCTCTGCAGAGGCAAGTGGATACCTTGAAGTATAGAGTTGGAGTTTTGGAGGCTCAGCTGGAGAAGCGAAATGCTGACTATTCTGTTCTTAGCCATCGGATTTGGGAACTTGAGAAGAAAAAGAACCTAACTGATGTGCTGAAAGATGAGGTGGATGAACTGCGGGATGAACTTCGAGCAGCGAAGAGGACCCGTAGAGATTAGATTGTCTTGGTTTCCATTTTTCTTCTATTCTGATGTTAAAATGTTTTTCTAATTCGAATGTATAAACTTTGAAATTCAATGAAAGTTGGTTTAAATTCTTGTTTTATACTTCGAATTTAATGGATCTTTTGCATCAGAATATGGCAAGAAGGGGAGCCAGGAATGGTGAAGGTTTGGACCTGGATGCCGAGTTTGCAAGGGTTTACCAGACGCTGAATGCAGTGGCTGCAAACCAAGGAAGGGGGCCGGTGAATCCAGTACCCGAGACAATTAAGCTAGTGGAATCATTCAAGAGAATGAAACCACCAGTGTTCGAGGGAAAATCTGACCCGGATGTGGCCGATAACTGGATTCGGCAAGTGGAGACAATCTTCGAGGTGTTGGAAACACCGGAGGGCAGCAAGGTCAAGTTGGCGACTTTGCAGTTGGAGAAGGATGCGGCTGTTTGGTGGCAGTCGATGAAGAGGACTATGGGCGGCTTGTTGCTTGGCTGGGAGGAATTTTTGGAGGAATTCCGCAGTCACTATTTCCCCTCCGACGTCCAGGAGAAAAAGGCCATGGAGTTTCTGTCACTTCAACAAGGCAGCATGTCAGTGAGAGCCTATGAGACCAAGTTCACTCAACTCTCCAGGTATGCTCCAGAATTGGTGATGGATGAGGCGAAGAAGGCTCGCAAGTTCGAGCATGGTATGAGGCCGAGCTTGAGATCTCGTATGATACCCCTTGGTATCAGGAGATTCGATAAGCTGGTGAAGAGGGCGGCAGCAACGGAGGCGGATATGGAGCAGTTCCATGTTGCTCAGCATCAGAGGAGCAACTGGCAGTCTGGGAAGAGGCCCGCGCCATCGGGGAGTTTCAAGGGGCAACCATCTGCACAGAAATTCAAACCGACAGGGGCGAATGCCGTCAGTGTAGCTGGGAGACCTGGAAACGATGCAGGGAGACCTTCTGCAGTCACTTGCTTTAACTGTGGTGAAGTGGGACATTACCAATCTCGATGTCTCAAACCGCGGATTGGCAATCACAATGTGTCAATACAGCAGACTGGGAAGAGGCCGTACCAGTCAGGGCGAGTATTTGCTTTGACAGAAGCTGATGCTGAGGAAGCAGATCAGGTTATCTCTGGTACGAGGGCTGATGTCTAGGGTGATTTCTTTTTCATTTCTCCTTCCCGATCATAGTGTAAAACTGTTATGTAATGATGTATGTTATGTAACAGGAGAACTCTATATTAATGGAAAGGGAGCTGTGGTGTTGTTTGATACTGGATCCTCTCATACTTTTGTGTCTCCTAGATTTGCTAAAGTGTTGGGAGTTGAACCGAAGATTTTCCCAGGCAAGATCTTAGCAGTGGCTACACCATCAGGGGAAACTTTGACCACTGATCGGTACTATGTTGATTGCGAGATAATGATTGGGGATCGAATCTTTGGCATTGATCTGATCGAGCTGACTATCTTGGGAGTCGATGTTATCATTGGCATTGATTGGATGTCGGTGTACAGTGCGAGCATCGAGTGTAAGGCCAAGACGGTGACAGTGAAGGCTCCGGGTGGACCTGAAGTCACTTTCCAAGGGAAGTTGAAGAGTTCTAAGCTGGTGGCAACTATCCGCAAGGAAGAGACTCCTGTGGAATTGCAAGGGATTCCTGTGGCTCGGGACTATCCGACTGTGTTCTTGGAAGATTTTCCTGGGTTACCTCCGCATCGTGATGTAGAGTTCAGCATCACTGTTCAACCGGGAAGTGCACCCATTTCTAAGGCACCGTATAGGATGGCTCCAGTGGAACAGGATGAGGTGAAACGGCAGATTGAGGAACTATTGGGAAAAGGCTTTATTCAACCTAGTGCGTCACCGTGGGGAGCACCAGTGCTTTTGGTAAAGAAGAAGGATGGATCGATGAGGATGTGTATCGATTACCGGGAGCTGAATAAAGTCACTGTTCAGAATAAGTATCCGATTCCTCGAATTGATGACTTGTTCGATCGTCTACAAGGGGCAGCTGTCTTCTCTAAAATAGATCTTCGATCAGGATACCACCAAGTTTGAGTGAAAGCTGAAGATGTGCATAAGACTGCATTTAGAACTCGGCATGGGCATTACGAATTCTTAGTTATGCCATTCGGAGTGACGAATGCACCTGCAATCTTCATGGACTTGATGAACAGAGTTCTGAGGCCGTTTATTGATTCTTTCGTCGTGGTGTTTATCGACGATATTCTCGTGTACTCCAAGTCTGAGGAGGAGCACACTGAGCATCTGGCAGCAGTTTTGCAGAAGTTGGAAGAGCAGGGGTTGTATGCCAAGTTATCCAAGTGTGATTTCTGGAAATCTGAAGTGGCATTCCTAGGTCACATCCTTTCTAAGGAGGGAGTGGCAACTGACCCTCAGAAGATAGAGGCAGTGAGAGATTGGGCTAGGCCTACTACAGTGAAGGAAGTCAGAAGTTTCCTTGGGATGACTGGATACTACAGGAGATTCATTCAAGGTTATGCTCAGATAGCTGTGCCGCTTACCGAGTTGACCAAGAAGAATGCGAGCTTCAAGTGGACCGAGCAATGTGAGGCGAGTTTTCAGGAGTTGAAAGATAGACTGACTACTGCACCTATTTTGGCTTTGCCTAGAGCAGGAGTTGAGTATGATGTCTATAGCGATGCTTCACATCGGGGGCTTGGTTGTGTCTTAATGCAAGAAGGTAAAGTGATCGCATATGGGTCTAGGCAACTACGACCGCATGAGAAGAATTATCCCACTCATGATCTAGAACTGGCTGCGATTATCTTTGCTTTGAAGCAGTGGAGGCACTACGTGTATGGTGAGAAGCTGAACATGTACACGGATCATAAGAGCTTGAAGTATATCTACCAGCAGAAGGATCTCAATCTAAGACAGCGGAGATGGTTGGAAGTGCTCGAGGATATGCGACCTGAGATCAAGTATCATCCCGGAAAGGCTAATGTTGTTGCTGATGCACTTAGTCGCAAGAGCAGTTTGGCCTGTTTGATTACGACCCAGAGGCATTTGATTGAGGAGTTGGACCGAGCAGGTATTGAGGTTGTCTTGCAAGGATTGGGAGCATCTTTATCTCAATTGAAGCTTCAGCCTACTCTGAATGCAAGGATCATTGCAAGTCAGGAAGTTGATGCTGATATTCTGGAGATGAAGGAGCAGGTTAGTGCTGGCAGGTTGCCCGGTTTTCAGACCAGGGATGGAGTGCTGTGGTTCGGAGACAGGCTGTGCGTTCCAAATCAGGTGGACCTGAAAGAGAGTATTCTTCAGGAGGCGCATGCTACTCTTCTGTCTGTACATCCTGGGAGTACTAAGATGTACAAAGACATCAAGCAGCATTTCTGGTGGTCAGGTTTGAAGCGGGACGTGGCCGAATTTGTCGCGAGATGTGAGGTTTGTCAGCAAGTCAAAGCCGAAAATCAGAGACCCGGAGGTCTATTACAGCCATTACCTATTCCGGAATGGAAATGGGATAACATCAGTATGGATTTCATCACGGGTTTGCCTAAGAGTTCTAAAGGCAATGATGCTATTTGGGTTATAGTCGATCGACTTACCAAGTCCGCTCACTTTTTGGCGATGAAACTCACAGCTTCGATGGACAGGTTGGCTGAGATGTATGTTGGTGAGATTGTCCGACTTCATGGCGTTCCTTCGACTATTGTGTCTGATCGAGATGCGCGGTTTACTTCGCATTTCTGGAGGAGTCTTCAGGCAGCTTTGGGTACCAAGACAGATTTCAGCACTGCTTTTCATCCACAGACCGATGGGCAGACCGAGAGAGTCAACCGTATTCTTGAGGATATGCTTCGGTGTTGTATACTAGATTTCGGAGGCAGTTGGGAAAGGCATTTACCTTTGGTGGAGTTTGCCTACAACAACAGTTTTCAAACTAGCATTGGGATGGCGCCGTATGCAGCTTTGTATGGCAGGAAGTGCAGGACTCCTGTGTGTTGGTATGAGGTTGGGGAGCGTCAGTTGTTTGGTCCTGAGCTTGTACAGCTGACTTCTGAGAAGATTGATCTGATCAGGAAAAGGTTGGTGGAAGCTCAGAGCAGGCAGAAAAGCTATGCAGACAACCGGAGGAGGGACCTTGAGTTTGAGGTTGGTGACTTTGTCTTTCTGAAGGTATCACCCAGCAAAGGTGTGGTTCGTTTTGGCAAAGGCGGGAAGTTAGCCCCGAGATTTATAGGCCCATATAAGATATTGAAAAGGATCGGGAAAACTGCTTACCGGCTTGAATTACCGGAAGAGTTGTCTCAGGTGCACAATGTTTTCCATGTGTCTATGTTGAGAGGTTATATTCCAGACCCGAGTCATCATTTGCCAGAAGTACCGGAAGGTTTGCAGTTAGACCTGAATTACATCGAGACTCCTGTTGAGATCGTTGACCGTAGGGAGAAAGTCTTGAGGAATAAGACGATACCGATGGTCAAGGTAGTCTGGAGAAACCACTTGGTTGAAGAGGCTACTTGGGAATCCGAGGACAAGATGTTGAAGGACTATCCTGAGCTTTTTGCTTGATTGTATTTGTATTGATTGTATCTGGTATCTTGTATCTTATGCCTTTTGTTCTGGTTGGATGTGTTGTATTTCTTCTGTTCTCGCTCTTGGCTGTAGTTCCGGGGACGGAACTATTCTAAGGAGGGAGTGATGTAGTACCCCGATTTATTTTTCTTAATATATATTTTGAAGGGGATTTATTTTCTTATGATAGCCTATTATTATTACTTTTCTCCATGATAAATAAAGTGTATTATTTCCTATGAAACATTCTTCTCAAAGCCCAAATGTGACTTGTTTATTTTCTTATATAAAAATACATATTTTGGCCCAAATGTATTTAAACCCCTAAACTTAACCTCTCATTTCATAACTTGTATATGTAGCATTTTCCTCTCTTTATTTTCCGGATAAGATGTACTCCTTGGAGTTTTGTGTGTGTACACGTGCACTTCATGTACACGTGCACAAGACACTTAAGCTTGGCCGGATTTGTGGAGGGATCATGGGCGGTTACATCTTGAGGTGTGGGTAGTTTCTTAACTCCCGATTAGATCTCAGCCCTTGATTCACCAACTCCCCTATTAATCCTAGCCATCCATTCTATCTATTTTCTAGTATAAATACCCCTTCTCATCTCCTATCTCTTTTACACTAAGATTATTACTGTAATAGAAAGTATTTGTGAGTTGTGTGGGAGCTCTTCTGTGGAGGCAAGCAGCATTGTTGAGGAACTCGGCGTGGAGCAAAGGAGCAAGAAGGTGTTCTCTACGTTGAAGGACTTTGCGGGATTTCGTTATTTTCTTCATACAAGGTGGGTGTTTCTCAGGACTTCTATTGTAGGAATGTTACTATAATGGCTATGATTGATATTATGCTACAAAATTGAATTAAACGCAATAGAAATTGCTTGGTATGCTGTTATTATGAAAACTAGGTCTGTCGATGCAGTCGACTGCCAGGTGAGCAAGTCGACTGGTACGAGACATTATTTTGCATGATTGTGATGATAAACATGTGTATAAATGAACATGATGGTGTGATTACTATTACATAATTTCCCTATGACACATATGATGGAGGGAAAGTGAATGAATGAAAAGAACTAATGATGATTAATAAATTAGAGTTGTCGAAGCAGCCGACTGATGTGGTGCTAAGTCGACTGATACTTCAATCTGACTGATTATTTGGTAGTTTCATAAATTGAGATATTTTCATCATGTGGACCCAGTTTGACGACTTGGGATTTACATCTTTATTGTTGTGAGAAAACATGAGCATTGTGAATGCATGTCTTAATTATTTTCCCTCAAGGAAAGAGCATGTTAGTAATGTGAAGATCCATGTTGTGGTGTTACTGAATGATAAGAAACCTTGTATGTGGAACATGAACTTATGTATACTGTTAGTTGACATCATGCACGTAAGAACTGTAAATAATCTACTGAAAATGGATCTGTCCAGTCGACCGATTGCGTGTAGCAAGTCGACTGATCTGGACATAGAATTATGCTGTTGAAATTTCTGAGACAGACGACTGATATGTGAACAGTCGACTGTCGTGTGACTGATATTGTGAACTTGAAAGTTGCGGGACAGGCGACTGGTGGTGTATACAGTCGACTATCCCGAGCCCTTTTGATAACCCTGTATGACTGTATAAGTCGACTGGTATTCTTCCAAGTCGACTGTACAGAGTGAACTCTGGTATACTTGAATTCATGTTATTTGCTGTTGGTAATTGTGAACTTTATGATTTAAGTCAATGGACTCTGTTTATGGATACATGAATTGTGTAATTGAATCATAGATGAGAATTGAGAATCAAATGAATTTATGAAATGTGAAATCATGATGAGAAAGTCTGTGAGACTCTAAAATGAATAATGAGCTGATGATGCTCCATTGGATATTGTGAATTTGAAATTGAACAAAAGAGTAGCTAAGTCTCCCCGGCAGTGAAATGAAATGATATTGAGAAATAGACCAGGTTGGTCAAGTGAAATGAAATGATGAGTCCGGATGATGGAGAGGCTAACTCTAGAGCTTGATTTTTATTCATGATTCTAATATAACTTAAATACATAGTGTGGAGGTGATGAAGGTGAGAGAAAAACATGAGTATGAGAGCTAGGGTACGGTGCGGGTGTGTGAGCCGCAGAATGCATGCTTGATGAGTCAAGACATGGCGCGGGCACAACTCAGTAATGATCGGACTCTAGTCACGCTTATGGGATGTGTTGGTGACTGCAAGAGGAGTGTGTTCAGGGAGGAGGCTGAATTGTCGCAGAATGCATGCTTGACGAGTCAAGACATGGCGCGAAATTCTACTCCAGGGGCCAGGATACATGCTTGTACTCATAGATTCATCTAGGATACTCATTGGAATTACAGTAGTAGAATAAGTCATGGCGGGGGATTGAACTCTACTAAAATGAAGATCGTTTAAGAGGCTTGCACTCGAACCTATGTAGTATGGGATGCATAGAATTCGAACAAGTATGCATTAGTGTCATAATTAACTAAGTAAATTGCATTAAGGATTTAAGTGCACCATCACGACACGACATCATTAAAAGTTCCCTTATTTGCATGTTTATGTTGAACTGGCTTGTGATTTGTAAGAAATGAGATTCATTATACTGTTCCTGGCATAGAGAGGATGGCCATGTATAATTATCGTCGGTTGAATAAACTGACGTACCCACAGTGTTTTATGCAGGATAATCACATGTAAAAGGAATGGATGCACAAAGAGTTCATTATATTGTTGTTCATTTATGTAAATATTGTACATTTTGCTTCCGCTGTGTAAAATCAAATGTAACATGCTGTAACTCTGATGTAAAAGTAAAGATTTTAAATTCCTTGCAAAATTGTATGTGAAGAAAGCGAAAAGATCTTGAAGAACATCTCGAATTCAGTGAAAATGGGATTCGGGGCGTTACAATAGAAATCCTATAGAGCAAGCACTTTTAATTATCCATATCTTAGAAATCTTTATCAAAATCCAAAACCATTATCATTAAATACTTACGGTTTTGGTTTTTTTTTTAAAATAAAATTTTAAATTTTTTTTTATGAATCTGAATTTTAGAAGACAAATATCATAAAAGGAAGATAAAAAAGAAGCCCTAAATTTCTTAAATTTCTTAAATTTCTTAAACAAGAAACCCTAAATTCTTCAATTAATTCAACAAAGATGGCTCTAATACCAATTGATGGATTTATCTATAACACTTGAGCAACATGCATAAAACATTGATGTCATCCTAAATCATGTTTCTACAGATCCAGATCCTAATCATGTTACTAAAAATGCTTTAATATAAGATTCTAAATCATGTTTCTATAGATCCTTTGCTAAATCAAAAGAAGAAGAATATAAAAGCGGAAGCACTAATCTGAAACCATTGATTGAGATTGCACAGAGGATTTGAATCTTCATATATGATACGTATCTCTATGAGAGAAAGTCTCTCTTTTCTTCTCTGTTAATCGGATGAAAGATAGAATAGGATGATATGTATATATAGGGGACAACAACCCTAATAGATAATTAGTGATTTCCAATTTTGCCCATCACAAAACTAAAAATTCACTTTCCGGTTTCTACACGTAATATTTCACACTTTATTATTATATGCTTTTAACCCATCACTTAACCATGGCTAGATCACTTTAATAAGAGTTAAACTTCAGAATAGCAATTATATATTTAGTCACATATGTGAACCCACATAGATTATTTTCGAACACTTGGTTCCATCGTCCTCACTTACACTCCACAAACAGACCATGTGTGTGTTATATCATTATGGTGCTACCTATTTTATTTGTATTTTTCCCCTCCATCACATTCCACATGAACTAGATAGAACCCTCCTAAACTTCCAAGATGCAAATATTCACCATTTTGAACCATATTTAATGCAAATAACACTGTCCATCATCTTAAATTTGTTGAATAAACATTAAATGCCATATTAGTGGGTTATGAAAAATAAAAGGTCAAGAGTCTTTGTAAGTGAAAAGCCAAGGGGTATAAGTGAAAAGCCAAGGGGTGTAAGTGAAAAGCCAAGAGGTGGCAGAGTAGTTAATGGTCTTGTATATTTTGTTTTTTAGTTCTTGCCTATTTAAAGGCCTTGTTTATTTTGTTTGAAGAATAGAACAAAAAAAAGTGAAATCACAAAAAGTTATCAAATTGGTATCAGAGCAAATGGCGAATGTGATGGGTCAAATGCCGCTACCACGACTAACGAAGGCGAATTACGAGAACTGGAGCATTCAAATGAAAGCTCTTCTCGGATCTCAAGATGCATGGGAGGTGGTCGAAGAAGGTTTCAAAAAACTAACAAATACCACGGGATATACGGCGGCTCAAACCAAGGCGTTAAAAGAGTTACGATCGAAGGATAAGGCGGCACTATACATGTTGTTCCGAGCCGTTGACGAGTCGGGCTTTGAGAAGATTGCCGGTGCAACTACTTCAAAAGAAGCGTGGGACACTTTAGGAAAAGTGTTCAAAGGAGCCGACCGAGTCAAGCAAGTGCGTCTCCAAACTCTTCGTGGCGAGTTGGAGAACATGAAGATGAAGGAGTCGGAAACTGTATCTGACTACATCACGCGTGTACAAGCTGTGGTGAACCAACTCATTCGTAATGGCGAAGCGTTAACCGATGCGTGAGTTGTGGAGAAGATATTGAGATCATTAACCGACAATTTTGAGAATGTTGTGTGCGCGATAGAAGAGTCAAAGGACCTTGCAACGCTCACAGTCGACGAGCTTGTAGGCTCTCTCGAGGCACACGAACAACGTAAGAAGAAAAAGAAGGAGGAGACACTCGAGCAGGCACTTCAAACCAAGGCGTCAATCAAAGACGAAAAGGTACTCTATTCTCAAAATTTTTGTGGTAGAGGGCACGGTCGTGGAGGTCGCAACAATGGTCGCGGTAGTTGAGGCCGCGGTCGAGGTGAATATTATGAGAAAAAGGGGCAGTCAAGCCAACAAAATTGTCGAGGTAGAGGACGTGGTCATGGGAGAGGCGGCCGGTCAAATTATTCAAAAGTCAAATGCTACAACTGCGGCAAGCATGGGCACTACGCAAAAGAATGCAAAATCAAACATCAAGTGCTATAATTGCGGTATGTATGGGCACTATGCAAAAGAGTGCTATTCCGAAAAAAAGGTAGAAGAAAATGCGAATCTAGTCACGGAAGAGGAGACGAGAAGATGGTGTTCTCATGATGGCCTACAAAAATACCGTTTTCGACAACGACACAGTGTGGTATCTCGATACCGGCGCTAGTAACCACATGTGCAGGCACAAGCACCTATTCAAGGAGATACGATAGGTTGAAGATGGACACGTTTCGTTTGGAGACGCGTTAAAGATCCAAGTAAAATGCCAAGGTACGGTTCACTATTTACAAAAAACTGGCACGGAAGGGTCAATCGTGAATGTTTATTACGTACCTGATCTTAAGAGCAATATTTTGAGCATGGGGCAACTCATGGAAATGGGATACTCGGTATTCATGATAAATCGGGTACTATAATTGAAAGACAAACAAGGGCGTCTGGTTGCTCGAGTCGAGATGGGAAGAAATCGGATGTACAAACTGAATTTGAGAAGCGTGCGAGAAAAATGTTTGCGAGTCAACGTAGAAGACAAGGCATCGCTGTGGCATCTCCGCTTTGGTCACCTACATTATGGTGGTCTAAAGAAGTTAGCAAAGAAGAACTCGGTGTACGGCCTGCCGGACATGGACTACGAGGGCAAATTTTGTGAATAATGTGTGCTTGGCAAGCAAGCGAGAACCTCGTTTCAAAAGAAGGCAGAATATCGAGCTAAACATATTCTCGAGTTGATTCATACCGACATATGTGGACCAATCACCCCCGAATCTTTCAGCGGTAAAAGGTACTTTATTTCCTTTATCGATGATTTCTCACGAAAAACTTGGGGTTATTTTTTGAAAGAAAAATCCAAGGCATTCGAGGTGTTCAAAAAGTTCAAAGTGATGGTGGAGAAGGCAACTGATAGACACATCAGAGCCGTACGATCCGATAGAGATG
This sequence comes from Hemerocallis citrina, assembly GCA_017893485.1. NCBI lineage: Eukaryota > Viridiplantae > Streptophyta > Magnoliopsida > Asparagales > Asphodelaceae > Hemerocallis > Hemerocallis citrina. The sequence goes on from CM030360.1 coordinate 21,782,504, forward strand.
GCGAGTATACTTCGACGGCATTCATGGAGTATTGCGAGGAGCAAGGCATAAGGAGATTTCTAACCGCACCATACTCTCCTCAATAAAACGGTGTGGCCGAGAGGAAGAACCGGACTATTCTCGATATGGTTTGATCAATGCTCAAGAGCAAGAAGATGCCAAAGGAATTCTGGGCAGAAGCCGTGCAATGTGCATCTATATACAAAATCGATGTCCACATGTGAAGTTAGATGATCAAACACCACAAGAGGCATGGAGCGGTCAAAAACCGACAGTTTCTCATCTCAAAGTGTTCGGTAGTGTGGCTTATGCACACGTACCGGATCAACGAAGAACGAAGCTCGAAGACAAAAGCAAAAAGTATATTTTTATTCGGTATGATGAGAAGACAAAAGGGTACAAGCTACTCGACCCGATAAGCAAGAAGGTGATGGTGAGTCGTGATGTGCGAGTAAACGAAGCAAGCGAGTGGGACTGGAACAATTCGACGGAGGTTATCATCGAAGTTGGAGAATCATCAGTCGTTGCACCAACAAGCATATCAACAAACTCAGAAACTACCGATAATGAAGATGAACCACGACAACCCAAAACACGAAGTTTGCAAGATTTGTATGATTCGACAAATGAGATACACCTTGTACGTCTTTTGGCAGATGCAGAAAATATTATTTTTGAAGAGGCGGTGCGAGATAAGAAGTGGCAAACTGCCATGAACGAGGAGATTAAGGCGATTAACTGCAAGAACACATGGAAACTAGCGGAATTACCGAAAGGAAGTCAGCCTATTGGTGTGAAATGGGTGTTCAAGAAAAAGATGAATGCTGAAGGCGAGATAGAACGGTACAAGGCGCGACTTGTTGCGAAGGGATACAAACAAAAGGCACGAATCGACTATGACGAGGTATTTGCTCCTGTTGCAAGAATGGAGACAATTCGATTACTCATTTCACAAGCTGCTCAATTCAAATGGCCGATATTTCAAATGGATGTCAAGTCGGCATTCTTGAATGGTGTGCTCGAAGAAGACGTCTACATCGAACAACCACCCGGGTACATGAAAGTTGGAGAAGAGAAGAAGGTGCTAAAATTGAAGAAGGCGCTTTACGGGTTGAAGCAAGCACCGCGGGCATGGAATACACGTATTGATTCATATTTCAAGGAGAACGGGTTCAAGCAATGTTCGTTTTCACTTTATCCGAGATCATGTGAAGGAAGGAAGTGTGGAATTGGTGCATGTGGCAAGTCAGGATCAAGCTGCGGATATCTTCACAAAACCGCTACCAAAAGTACTTCTCGACAGATGCAAGAAGATGATTGAAATGACGAATGGTAGAAGCATTTAAGTTTACAGGGGAGTTTTGTTGAATAAACATTAAATGCTAGTGGGTTATCAAAAATAAAAGGTCAAGAGTCTTTGTAAGTGAAAAGCCAAGGGGTGTAAGTGAAAAGCCAAGAGGTGGCAGAGTAGTTAATGGTCTTGTATGTTTTGTTTTTTAGTTCGTGCCTATTTAAAGGCCTTGTTGATTTTGTTTGAAGAATAGAACAAAAAAAAACGTGAAATCACAAAAAAATATCAAATAAAGTTATCAAAATTCAGCAAGCTAATTGCTCTCTTTTTGTTCACAGCTAAAATTATACAAACCAGTTATCTCTTGGCCTAGGAAGAGTGCAAATCATATATCTAGAGTTTTATGTACATATACAAGTTATTTGATCTATGTTTCTATTTTTTTATTTGGAAAAAAAATGGAATTATTGATGCGTAGAGCTTGGCATCTATTAAATGTAGCTTATATTCTTCTTTATTGAATTGCTCTATTGGTGATGCACTTATATTCTTCTTTATTGAATGCAGATGAAGATCCAAGTGTGTCGAAGTTCACTACCGTGGCATGAGGCATTTGAAAATCCATTACTTCAATTAAATGTATCAGTTTTTTTCACTTTCTCCCCTTCACTTCTTGTTACATATATATAACAAGAACTCTGTAAACCTCCATATATAATCTGGTCTCATATGAAAAGTAGTTTTAGTCTTTGCTTTAGCATATGCAACATTGCTTGATCTCAAAATTGTAGAGAGTATATATATATATATATTTACTCTTTGTATGGCAGTTTATATGTATATGTGTTTGTTATATTGTTATTATTAATTTGAATATTTGAGCATTCAAATTTGATGTGATTAGATGTAATTCTAATATGTGATTAATTATTTGTATTTTTTATTTGAAAATTGAACTGGAATTGAGAAAAACAGACAACACCTATTTTGGCTTTTTTTCAAATAACGTCGGGATAGATATAGCGTAAGTTTAAAAAATAAAATAACTATCCCGGCGTTTAGAAACGCCAGGATAGTTCAAAATTCTTTGAATGCCCAAATCGAGAAGATACATATAACGACGTTTTGTAACCGCCGGTATACGTGTATGGACTATTGCGGCATCTGATAAAAACGCCTGCATAGACTTCTCACTTGTCTCCACGCTCACTCTAGCGGCGTATTGCGCGCGTTGGCAGAAACGCAATTATGATCTATAGCGGTGGTTTAAAACGCCATTATACGTTAAGAAAAGCGCCAGTATTGTCTTTGCGATCTATAGTGTATGATGATTTAAAATTGCAAAGCAGCGTAGAAGAGCAAATACAAATATTTCCATACATGCATTCCCCTATGTGTACAAAGCCTTGCAATTGTTGGAAATTATGCCAATCCAATTAGTACGTACCCTCATAAACACATAAACCATATCAAGATTTTTTGAATTTTACATCAAAAAAAAAGATTTTTTGAATTTAATAATTTAATGAAGTGATTAGGCTATGTATACATTATATGTAGCTACGTATTGTTGATTTAGACATAACAGCTACCTTGCTATATATCTCATGCGAAACGTCACACTTAATTGACTCAATTAGCGGGCAGTGGTGAGAGTTAATATGCATGCAGGGTTTAATATATAGCTAGAAGAAGATGTGCAAATTATGATTTTGGCATTTTCTTGTTTGTACGTCTTTGCTTTAATTAATTTGTCATCATTAAAATGTATGAGTTCTCCTGCTGGTGTCTCTTTCAAGATTTAAATCGACTGTAGTTATTTTTGCTATAGATGTGACTATTTTCTCTATATTTATTGGAAATTTTATCTTTTGAATATATTTTTTGGAGCAGGGTTATATCGCTATTTCAAATATAGTCATCGACTACATTAAATTTTTTAAATTTTTTAAAATTATTTTTAATCCTATTTTAGGGAAGTGAAGAGTATGTCTACCATATTTCATTAATAAGAGCATCTGTAGTCGTTTGTTGCTAAATTTTGGGTAAATGGCAAATGAAAATAGAAAATATGAGTTGCCGCTGTTGTCGTGTGAAGCCAAAATTTGGGTTTTCGTATATTTTTTAATATCAGACGAAAAATTATCTACTGTCCTAGCTCTCCGTACACGTAAATTTAGAAGGACGGAGGATTATTTATCGTCCGTTAAATTAGGAAAAAAAATAATTAAAAATCGAATGGGACGAGTGATCATTTGTCGTCGGTTAGATTTTTTTTATTTTAAACAAGTTCGATCGGACGGGAGAATATTTCCCCTCCGACGAAAGAGGGCAAAATTAACGCGTTTTGGGGCGTGGGACGATGCTTAATGTTTCGTCTCATTCAATTTATTAATAAAATTTTTTTTGGCACCAAACGAAGGATAAAACACCGTCCGTGAAACTCGGCGCTAAAATGGAGGCGTGATTGAGACATTCGTCTCATGTGAAAAAGTAATCTTTAAAAAAAAATCAAAAGGCAAATAAAGATGCTGGTTGAATAAATTATATGGACAAAAATACCCTTCATCGAAAGTGGGTTTCTCCTTACATATATGGAGTTGGTGTTTAGAGAAGTTGAAACAACAGATTACATTACATCTTCTCTGTCTCAAATTTTCATTTCTTTATTTCTTCTTCATTCTACCTCAATTCCAAAAAAAATATGTCGATTAGATGTTTTATTGGTAGGCTCAAATCGAAGGGTGGATCTAGTTCTGATCATGGTAACAGAGGCAAACAACCGGAATTGGTTAATGACGAAGTTGATTTAAGCGATCCAACAATGTGGACACCGGTAGTCGACAACCGCACTCATATATGTAAGAATATTACTGAAAATTCTTTTGGTGGGTACTATAACTTTAGGGGTAATTGGAATGGTCCAATCAAAGCTTACAAGATATGTTCTCGTATCCCAGTAGTGAAACAACTAATAGATAATACTGGTTGGCAACGTTGTTTCACAATTGATACAGAAAAATCATCCCATAAGATTGTTGAGTCTTTGGTTGAGAGATGGTGGGACACTACCCACACATTTCATCTCCCATGCTGTGAGTTGGGTTTTACTCCGTTGGATTGGGCGATGTTAACGGGAATATCCATTGGGATCGGCGATCAACCACCATGTAACAATGAGGCATATCCATTCAAAACAGTACAGTCCCGCTTATTTCCTGAACTTACTTTCGATGATTGGAAGTCTCAGGGAATACGTTGTTCATTCCTGAAGAAATATTTCCACAATAGTTTGATTGAGGCAGCAAAAACTGACTTGGTTCTGACTGCGAAGGTCGCTAGGGCATTCTTTTTTTTCTTCTTGGGTGAATTCCTTTTCGCAAATGGTGCTTCTATTATTAGGTGTGGATGGCTTGCAGCCCTCGAAGATCTGAGTAAATTTGGTACATTTGATTGGGGTAGTCAAGCTTTCGCACTATTATTTATATCTCTGGATGCTTGTTCCAGGCATAGAGTTAAATCATTCAACGGCCCATGGCAAGTACTCGAGGTAATTTTATTAATAAGAGTACTAATTTAAACTTTTATGTACTCATATATTCCAGGCTAATACATCTTTATATTGTCAGTACTGAGCATATGAATACACACATGTGTGTGTTCCAATCACTGTAAATACGGAAAATATTGCCGACACATTGCGAGCTGCTGACAAAAGGCCTAAGATAACACGTTGGAACAAAAGTGAAATTGAGTACAGAAGAACAGATCAGGTTAGGTACAATATATCTATTGCTAGGTACCAATTGGAGATGCGAACTTCAGAATCAATTATATGGCAACCATATTTTGGATCTTCATATGAGGGTGAGCATGATATTATGCACGCTAATATCATGTCTCGTCATCGAGTTATTTTCCAGTTTTGCGAGCAGGTAATAGTTCATATTTGTCACTTTATGATATTTTATATTTACCGAGTTATTTAGAATATGTTTAATTTTTGTAATTTTACATAATCATGTTGTAGGGTGTTTGGTATCTTGGTGATCGTTGTTACCGTAAATTGACTGGGATTATAGTAATACCAAGAGAACCACCGGTTGTTATGTCTAGAATACCAGCACAAGATATATATCCACCTATTGACGCTTCTTAATTGGTCCACCGAGTAACCCAACATATATATGATAAGTATTGGGCCAAAGTATCAATAGGTGCTATTATGAAGAAAGTCTCGCATGTGGCAAATATTGATTTCATTGGACCAGCTAGCATTAGTGATCCGACCGCATAGTTACCATTTCCTGTAGAACCCCGTATTTTCAAATATTATTTTTATATTTAAAAATGAATTTAAATTGATTTTTTTGGAGATTTAATGAATATTTTCAGAAAAATTTATCTTGTTACACGTGCAAAACACGTGCAGACACTTTTGAGAAGTTTGAAAAAAATTAAGTTTTCTTCATGAAAAATCATTATTTAACATTTGGGATTTATTTAGTATTTTTCCAGATTTTTCTGAAATTAATTGGAACTATTTGCAATTTTTGAGAAAAGAAGGACCTTTTTGCAAATTTGACATTTTTAAGGGTTAAAGTGCAAAATATAATTTCTGGATATTTTTGAACAGTATTGGTTGAGATTTAGAATCGTATTTTTTCCTTTAAATCCTAATTTAAATGAATTTTGGTCGAATTTTCAAGACTATACCTATATATGTGAAGTTGTATTTTGGAAAGGATTATTTTGCAAAAGTGGGGTAAAACCCTAAACTCTTTATCCCGAGTATTTAAAAGGATTTTGTAGCCGTCATTGCTGAACAAATACAGAATTTTGGAGATTTGTTTTGGTGGAGGAAGAAGAAGTGTTGGATCTAGCAAAAGGAAAGCTTTTTGTTGAATCTACTCAATTCAAAGGTGAGTGACATTGTGTGTTTTGTTTTTGTTTTGTGAATGATATAAATTTGTCTTGTTGTTGATCCATGCATGCGAGTGGCAATATTTTTTGATTTGATGTTGTGAATGATATAGATCTTGTATTATGGTATGATTCATGTGAATAATGATTGTTGTTTGTACCATGTTGTGAAATCTACGGATGATTAGTAGATCTTTGTTTATAAAATCGTATTGCTAAGGGCATGATTAAGATTTGAGTATGGTTATGATCGGATGATGAACATATGGATCTTATATAATGTAAATCAAATTTTTATTGAGAGTTGTGAAAGAAATTTAGTATTGCGAAACCCTAATGAAAGAATTAGTAATCTAGAACATGAGAATTTGAGTTTTGACATATTTGTTGTTTTGAGTAATATACCCATAATGAAGATTCTTTGAGATTTGTCATTTTGCCTGAATACGAACTATTTCATGAACAATGAATCTTTAGAAAAGCTCCAGTTTTGATTATTGTATTCAGATCTAAATTATGAAAAACTGTAAGCCGACAGCCGACTGGTCTAATTATCAGTCGACTGGTATGACCCTACTGATGTATCATTAGCCTTTTGAAAATTCGATATGGACAGCCGACTGAGACCCTTGTCAGTCGACTGGTGTACTTAGAACTTATTTTGTAAAATTATGTCAGTTTCTTGTCTGTACAGTCGACCTATAACTCCTTTAAGTCGACTCATGTACTTAGAATATTTTTGTGAAAATTATTGGAATTTGTCCCGGGCAAGTCGACCAGAGCCTTCTTAAGTCGACTCATATGACTTAGTTTATTTTTGTAAAATTTTGGATATTGTCCTCTGGATAGTCAACTTACCACAGTATGAGTCGACTGGTACTGATAGATTTTTGGTAACTTGAGCGTCCTTTTGAATGATTAAGTCTTCAGACATTTTAGTTTATACTTTGTATTCAGTTAAGTATTTGATTTAAGATATTCAGTTGAGCCACTTTGTTTAGTAAAACTTTGCTTTAGACATTTGAGTTGAGTCTCTAGAGGTGTGTGACCCTAGTATACCAGTGTTGAGTTATTTTATTGAGGCCCATTGAGGCATTTCAGTTATTCAGTTTTGATTTTAGGCCAGTAGGGTACACCACTCTAGGAGATTCGTTGAGAAATTAAATAAACCCACAAATAATAAGGACATGCACTAGTGGTGATATGATGAACGGGAACATGAGTTATGCACCTCAGTATGGCTTTAGATGTGGGATTTAATCTCCGGAATTATCCAAGTAACTTTCTTGAGATGTGGGATTTATTTCCGGAATTATCCAGGTAAATTACATGCGATGTGAGATATATCTCCGGAATTATCCAAGTGGTTTGCTTGCGGTGTGGGATTGATCTCCGGAATTATCAAAGTCGAGGCGACGCACATGGGGTATTCATGTGATGATGTGTCAATGCTTAGATGTGGGATGATCTCCGGAATTATCCAGGTAAATTACCTGAGATGTGTGATCCATCTCCGTAATTATCAAGCATGGGCTAATTCTCACAGTTTGTCTTTATCTCGTAGTAGTCATCATGATAGGATTAGTTGCATAGCGGGGGATTGAACCCTATGAAGTGGAGACGTTAAGGGCTTGCACTGAACCTATGTAGAATGGGATGCATAGACCTCAACAAGTACGCATTAGAGAGTCTGCATATAAAATTTGTGTTTCTTGACTTGGTTTTATGTACGTGGTTTTCCTGTTTTCTACACCTGACACTTAGTTTAGTTCTACATGATGTTTTCATGTTTCCTGTCATTTCTTACTTCCCATATTCCTATTTAGTACATGTTGTTTAAGAATGAATGAGGTATGTTTATTTATGTTGTTCGTTTGCTTTTATGTCACTCACACCATTTATGGCTGATCCCTTTAGTTTTGGGGGTTAGGGATCATCTCTAGCCTCATATGTTGCAGGTGGTTGCTTAGAGTTGGAGGTTGGATGCTTGAGTTGGTTTTTGAGAAAATTGATTCATAAGAGTTTTGTGTAAAATTGTAAAAGCAGATTTGAGTTAGTTTGTGTTGTAAATAAAAAGAAAATTTGGAGTTGAGATGTTTTAATTTCCGCTGTGCTATGTAAGTGATTGTTGTAATAAAAGTTGAAAAATTTAGTGGTGTTGGTTGTGTTTAATATTATATTGAAGTGGATTGCTGGGATTGTGCCACGTATTTTCTAAGTTATTAATTTAGAAATTCGGGGCGCTACATTTCCTGCTCCACCATTTTGGGCGTCATCAAAGTACGTAACACAACCGTTTGAGGAACAGTTTGTGGACTACGGAGAGTGTGCAGTGGAAATGCCATTGTATTACGGAGGAACAGTTACGAGAAGTTATCCACGTGAACCTGTTCATTTAGAACCCCGCGGTTCAAAATCATATGTAAGTTTATTTCCAACATTCATACTTTACAAATAATTTCTAATTGACTATATGTACATCTAAAATATAACAGGAGGAACTGTACCATTAACATGCTCAAGCAACTAATATGGAGGCACAATTACGAAGGCTCTTTCTAACTGAAACAGCATTAAGGTCCTCTACTCCGACTGAAGTTATCGATCGTCGGCGATCAATATCAGGAGATCGGCCATCCCAGTCGGGTCGGCGGACCATGCATAGGAATGTTCAGTACAGTAATACTTTTTATGATTCATCTAACCGATCACCGGAATTCCTGCCAGAAACACAACCTGAGTATGATGATTAGATATGGTGGATTTCTATTGTTACTAGGCGTTGTAAAAAAATGATCAATGTTGTAATATGAGATTAAAATTAAGTTGTATTTTACCATGTGAAATTATCATTTACAATTTTAATGCCTAATTTGCTACTGAGGGTGTTTTAGTAATTTGCTTCAACATAGGATTTGTTTCATTCTACATTGGTCATTAACGTGGAATTCAACCATGAATATGAAAGAAACATGCCAAATTGGGATGTCACATCTAGTCACTTCACATCTTGTCACTTTACTTCACATCTTTTCAAACCTTTTGAAGTTTGTCCATACTTTGTTGGTTTTTTTTATTCGTTTCTTCCTTCGTAGACGACCAACATGCTATTTAAGGACCATGAACATAATATGAAAATGTATACCCAGATACACCAAATAAAAAAAAAAGATGGCTTCTTCAAGCTATGCTGCCTCCTTTTCTTCATCCGACGAGAAAAATGATATGCTTGCACACATTATGAATCAACGTATGAATGTATTGTCGTTAGTTGTTCAAGACAATCAACGTACTAACCACCGCTGGTATATTTGTCGGGAAAGAGAAGATGGCGATAGACGTCTTCATAGGGATTATTTTGCTGATAATTCAATTTACGGCGACACTCTATTTTGGCATCGTTTTCGTATGCACCGGGATTTATTTATTCGGATACTCCAAGCAACTATAAGTTATGATTCCTATTTTCTTCAACGCCAAGATGCAACAAAAGCATTTGGCTTATCCCCATATTAAAAAATTATTGCCGCAATACGCTGTTTGGCGTATGGAACTTCTGCCAATGCAATTGACGAATGCGAATGTACGATACTGAAAACATTGCGACGATTTTGCGTGGCAATTGTTAACGTGTTAGGGCCAGAATACATGAGATATCCAACGGCAAATGATGTGGAGAGGCTATTGGCAGAAAATTCATCTAGGGGTTTCTCAGGAATGTTAGGAAGTATTGATTGCATGCATTGGGTATGGAAAAATTGCCAGGCAGCCTGGCATGGTCAATACACGGGTCACGTACGTGAACCCACTATTGTTCTTGAAGCAGTGACATCTTACGATCTTTGATTTTGGCATTCTTTCTTTGGGATGCCGGGGTGCAATAATGATCTTAACATCCTTAACCGTTCTCCGCTATTCAACAACATTCTCGATGGTTGTGCACCACCTGCTGAATTTGTAATTAATAATCATGCATACAACATGGGGTACTATTTAGCTGATGGTATACACCCCCTTTTGGCGACTATAGTGAAGACTTACTTAGCCCCAGATATACTAAAAAAGAAGAAATTTTCACAGATGCAAGAGGCTGCACGAAAGGATGTTAAGCGCGCCTAACGGGTATTTGTAATACCCTGATTTTTCGATTAATGAAAAATTATTTATTTTGGCACGTAGTGTACACGTGTAATATTTTGGTTAATATTTTCATCAAGATGAGTAAAGATATTTTAATTTGTGCTTTTCATTGTTTTGTACAAAAGCCTTTTTCTTAAAGCCAAAATGTACTTCTTTTATTTTTAAACAACTATTGTTTTGGGCCATTTATTAAAGCCCATGGTTTAATTCTATTTTTTCTACAACTTGTAATGTGGAACACTTTTTTTTAAAAAGATTTTTATTTTGTACAAGTTTCTTTTTATGGTGACTAGTGCATGCATGTGCATTTCACATAAACGTGCATGAGCACACTTTTCTTGGCCGGATTGGGTAAGGAGTGGATTTGAGTCATGGGTGGTTATCTAGAGTGTGGGTAGTTATTACAACTCCCTAGTTCATCCTAGCCCTTGACCCTATAACTATCTACTAAATCTTAGCCCTCCATTTCACCAAGGATTTAGTATAAATACCCCCTCTCTCTTAAACATCTTCTACACTAAAGATCCCTTGAAAGAAGTTATATATATTATATTATAGAGTTGGTGAGTGAGAGTTCTCTTGGAGACCGATCATCTCTGCAGAAGAGCTTCGGTGTGGAGCAAGGAGCAAGGAGCAAGGCGTCGTGCATTGCATTAAGAAGCTTTTTATGGATTCGGTTATTTCGTCAATAAGGTGGGTGTTTCTCAGGACTTCTAATGTAGAAATTATGTTATGGCAATAATGATTGTTACCATGCTTGTGAAAAGTAAGTTTAACTATATTAGATTGCCCTGGGTATGTTTATGATGAAAGTTGTGAAAGACTAATAATGAAGTAATGACACTATAAATAAGATCGAAATAGGCCTGTACAGTCGACTGTCACATGGACAAGTCGACTGGTACGAGGCGAATGTTTTTCAGGATTTTATTAGAAAATTTAATGGGGTACGTGTATACAAAGCTGAAGTGATAGAATGATTGCTAAACTCATTTCCCCCATGTTATATATGACTGAGGAGACATGAACGGATGAAAAAGAACTAGTGATAATTAGAAAAACTGGGAATAACCCGTACAGTCGACTGTTGATGTAAACAGCCGACCGGTATTGAATTAAACTAAGAATAGTCCCGAAATTTCATGAAACGAAGTATTTCTATTGTGATGTTCTAGTGTGCTAAATTGAGATTTAGTATTCATTTCTGCAAGTAAATGATGAGTAAATGAAAACGCATGCTTAACATTTCCCTTGAGGAAAGAAAACATTAGTTATGTGAAATTATATGTTGTGATGTCAGTGAACAGCTAAGAATATTACATGTTTATGTAGTATGAATATATTGTAATGTGACACAATGATGCATGTGAATGGAAGAACAGAGGGAAGATAATTCCTTAATTTGAAATGTTAGCCTGTCAGTCGACTTAATGCAAGTAGCAAGTCGACTGAGCTGAGTATGAAAATTGTAATTGAAACCCCAGAACAGACGACTGATGGAATGACAGTCGACTGTCACGTGAATGATATTTTGAACATGGATAATTGCGGAGCAGCCGACTGGCCATGTGCAGCAGTCGACTCTCCTGAGCAGTTATGAAGAACTTGATTTGACTGAACAAGTCGACTGGACTTTCTCCAAGTCGACTGTCCAGAATATTTTGAGATGTCAGAGATCTTATTTGGTTTATGTTAAAAGTTGTGAATTTTATGGTTGATGTTGGTAAACTCTATTTGCTATTGCACGAATTAACATGAAATGAATCATCGATTTGAATTGAGAATTCAATGAATATGAAAGCTAAGATCATGATAAAGAAAGTCTGTGAGACTATTAAATGAATTATGAGTTGAAAATGCTCAAATTGGAAGTTGTGAATTGGAAATTGAAACAAAAGAGTAGCTAAGTCTCCCCCGGCATTTGGAAATGAAATGAAATGAAATGAGAATTGAAAGACCAAGGTTGGCCATGTGTGAATGAAATGAATAAGTCCGGTTTAGTGGAGAGACTAACTCTAGAGCTTTGATTTTTATTCATGATTCTAATAATTAGTACATAGTGGAGGTGTGATGAAAGTGAGAGAAAAACACGGGTATGAGAACTAGGGTTTACGGTGCGGGTGTGTGAGCCACAGAATGCATGCTTGATGAGTCAAGACATGGCGTAGGCACAACTCAGAATGATCGGACTCTAGCCACGCTTGTGGGATGTTTGGTGACTGCAAGAGGATCGTGTGCTATGAAGTGAGGCTGGATTGCCACAGAATGCATGCTTGATGAGTCAAGACATGGCGTGGGATTCCCCTCCAGAATTTTCTGTACACGAGCTTGTACTCATAGATCATCTAGGATACTCACCGTAATTACAGTACTAGATTAAGTCATGACGAGGGATTGAACCCTACAAGAATGAAGAACGATTAAGAGGCTTGCCCTCGGACCTATGTAGTATGGGATGCATAGATACCGAACAAGTGTGCATTAGTGTCATGTAAATTAAACAATTGCATTAAGGATTAAGTGCACGAACACGACACGACATCATTAAGATTTTTCCTTTACTTTATTTTGATATGTGAATAAATTTGTGATCTGTTAAGAAATGAGAATCGTTATACTGTTTCTGGCATAGAGAGGATGGCCATGTATAATTATCGTCGGTTGAATAAACTGACGTACCCACAGTGTTGTATGCGGGACAAATGGCATGAAAAAGATTAAAGAGGAACAAATGCTTAAAGATTACTCAATGTTGTACATTTGTTTTATTGTTGTAAATTTTACTTTCGCTGTGCAGTGTAAATATAATATTGATGTAAACTCTGATGTAAAGTGAAAGGTTTTTATTTCCTTGTAAAATTGTACTAAAAGAAGCGAAAAGATCCTGTAGAACATCTCGAATTCAGTGTATTTGGGATTCGGGGCGTTACAGTATTACAGGCACGATTTGCTATAGTTAGAAGGCAAGCATTACAAAGGAGGCAATGGATATCCTGACAGATTTATATGAGAAACCGTCTGCATCGAACCAGATCTTTCACTTGAAGAATTTGTCAACATGAAGTTGTTAGAGAAGGGTTCGGTGACGGAGCATCTAAACAATTTCTGTATGGTGTACACTCAATCGGAATTAGCAACGTTGAAGTATGTGGAATGAACACAAACATTATTATTTCTATGTAGTTTTCCTGAAGATTATGGCTAATTAGAACAGACTATCACAAGTATTATGACTAATACGACTACTCTGAAACATGTTATGATGTTGTGAGCAGCGTCATGAATGATGATGTGAGAATGAAGAAAAATGGAAATCTTCGTCATCTTCTAGCAACTTCGCATTGGTAGCTAAGAATCAAGTGAGAAGCACTTACAAAGAAATGTCCAAAAGCATAAATCACAGGCCAAAGTCAAGTGAATGAAATCGCAAAGGTGAGTGTTGTTATTGCCATAAGTCAGGGCACAGAAGAGACCAATGTGAATAGTACTAGAGATAGCAAGGTGAGTCATAAGGAGCCAATATGGTAAGCAAGGAAACTCACTTAGATAATTTTTGTTTATCTGCTGGAGTTAATGTAATGCAGGATGATTGGTTCATAGACTCAGGTGCTTCTTCTCATTGTACATTCATGAGGAATGCTTATGAGAATTACATGACATGTGATTTTGGTTCAGTCATAGTTGGAAATGGAAATAGTTGCCCAGTTGTTGGAAAATGAACTATCACAATGAAAGCTTGCAATGGCGAGCAACTAGTCTTGCATGACGCGAGACACATTTCAAGTTTGAGGAAGAACTTGATCTCAATCAGGAAATTGGACAATGTAGGGCTTGTGACAACATTTGGATTTAGAGAGTAGAAAGTTACTACAGGTGTTAGGTTGGTGGCAAAAAAAATGTGTCGACATGTTGTATCAACTCACAGGAGGTGATTTAGGTAATACTATTGCTACAACATCAACAAGTAATTCTCCTTAAATCTGATGGCATGTCATGTTGGGGCATCTTGGTGAAAAAGATGTCAAGCAGCTTTGTTCCAAAGATCTTTTGTCAGGGATAAAGAAAGTTGAGATGTATTTCTGTGAGAATTGTGTAAAGGGCAAAAAAATGATATTTAACACTCAGTTGGGTGGACATGAGAAGAAGTTCGGTAAGCTAGAGTCGGTACATTCAGATGTGTGGGGTCCAGCTCAAGAATTCTATTATGGTGGTGAGAGACACTTATTGATGATGCTACTATGAAAGTTTGGGTTATGGAAATTCGTGAGAATTCCGAGGTGTATAAGACATTCAAAGCTTAGAATGCCAGAATTGAGAATTGGACGGGTTGCTAGGTGAAAGCATTAAAATCAGATAATGGTGGTGAGAACACAAGCAAAGAGTTTAGTAACTATTTGGCACAGGAAGGTATCCATGGAATCAATATGGTTCCTAGAACTCCACAGGAGAAAGGAGTAGCTGAAAGAATGAACCTCAAGATACTTGAACCGATAAGATGCATGAAACTTCATGCCGGTCTTCTTATCCATTTTTGGACAGCTGCAGTGGATACAACAGTGAACTTGATCAACTGTTGCCCGTCTAGTGCTCTTGATGGAGGCATACCTCAAGAATTATGGTCAGGTAAACATGTTAATTATTCGTACTTGAGAGTTTATGGTTTATTTCATATTCACTAATTGACGGGGAGGAAAGAAAGAAACTGGATTCAAAATCCAGTGAGTGTGTCTTCATTGGCTATGTCGGCGATCAGTATGGTTACAGACTTTGAAATTTTGGGAATAATAAGGTCATTTGCAGCAGGAATGTAGTCTTCAATGAAGTGCTCTTGCACAAATACAGGCACACATATCAGGGAAATATTACAGGTTCAGATCCAATTTAGAAGTTCAATACGTGAGCTGGGGAGCTGAAATTCTAATCGGGAGCTAGAGATTTCACCCATCCGATCGCGTTTGATCGCGATCGGATGGCTGAGATCTCCAGCCGCTTATCTTCGGAATTGATGAGGGATAAAAGGGGTATAATCGAAATCCTAATCCCTATCTCTTATCTTCTCACGCTCTCTCTCCCGCTCTCCATCTTCGTCCCGCTCTCTTCGAAACCCTAATCCCTCTCTTATCTTCTCACGCTCTCTCTCCCGCTCTCGATCTTAGTCCCGTTCTCTTCGAAACCCTAATCCCTATCTCTTCTCTTCTCATGCTCTCTCTCCCGATCTAGATCTTCGTCCCGCTTCTAAACCCTACCTCTATATCTCTTATCTTCTCACCACCAAAGTGGAGCTCTCTCCCGCTCTCTTTCTTTGTCACTTGTGTAAACCCAACTCCAGAAAAAACCCCATCTCCAGCCGCTTATCTTCAGATCTGTTAAGGGGTAAAAAGGGGTATAATCAATCACCCCTATCTCACTTATTGTCTCACGACCAAAGAAGAGCTCTCTCAAGTTCGTTCTCTCTCTCCGACGGAAAACCCAAACCGCGATAAGGGTTTCGATTTCTACTCGAAGTGGGTTCTGCCTCTCTCAGATTCCGGAGGGAAGTGTTTGATTCTCATAAATGCTTTTATGATTTCTGTTTAATTTCTTGCATTTTCATTCGGTTTTGTGTGTAGGCAATGATGAGATTGATTTTGATATAAGTTGGTTATTTATTTTTGGGGATTGAAATTATTGTTTTGAAGCGTATTTGGTTGTGTGCCATGATTATTTAGTAAAGTTGAATAGAGTTTGGGGTATGAGCGGGAGAGAAGATAGGGAAGAAATGAAATAAAGGTTTTTGAATGCCCAATGCCCTCAATACTTACCTTACATTTATGCGTATGTGTTGGATACTCATTTAAGCCTTTTGGTGTTTGATTCTCTCCTTCGGTGTGTTGGTTTAGGCAGTGATGCAAAATACTTTATGATCTGAATAATTATTTCAAGCTTGTTGTATTTATTCTTGATTATATATCTATCATATCCTAGTTGGCACGGCACCCCAATGCAGCCCTAGTTATGAATAGTGTGTTCGAAGCCTACTGGTTTTTTTTAGTCTATATATATTCATGAGTAAGTCTATTATGTGTGCTTGGTCGATTGATCGTGAGAAGATAAGAGATAGGGGTTTTTGATTTTACCCCTTTTACCCCCAAACATTCTGAACATAAGCGGGATCGAAGATGAGTCGTTCGATCGCGATCAGTCGCGAACGAATGGCTAAAAACCCCCGCCCAGGATAAGGATTTCAGCTCCCAAACTCTTAATAGACTTACTCTATACATATAAGACAGTTGATGATAATCTCAAAACAACAAAAACAGAACATGAAGTATCAAATTTTGTAAGCTCAGAACAAACATAAACTATATTTTTTTGGTAATTGATGTTGGATGCGTATGTGTTGGATACTCATTTAAGCCTTTTGGTGGTTGATTCTCTCCTTCGGTGTGTTAGTGTAGGCAGTGACGCAAAGCACTTTATGATCTGAATAATTATTTCAAGCTTGTTGTATTTATTCTTGATTATATATCTATCATATCCTAGTTGGCACGACACCCCAATGCAGCCCTAGTTATGAATAGTGTGTTCTGAGCCTACTGGTTTTTTTTAAACCTCATGTTCAGTGTTCTGTTGTTCTGAGCTTACACACTCTGAACTAAACATGTTCAGTTTGTGTTGTTGTGAGCTTACAAAATTTGAAACTTCATGTTCAGATTCTGTTTGTCTTGAGCTTACACAATTTGATGCTTCATGTTAAATTTTTGCTGTTCTGAGGTGAGCTTACAAAATTTGATACTTCATGTTCAGTTTCTGTTTGTTCTGAGCTTACACAATTT
The DNA here is from genome assembly GCA_017893485.1 of Hemerocallis citrina. NCBI lineage: Eukaryota > Viridiplantae > Streptophyta > Magnoliopsida > Asparagales > Asphodelaceae > Hemerocallis > Hemerocallis citrina. The sequence continues at coordinate 21,799,673 of CM030360.1, forward strand.
GATACTTCATGCTCTGTTTATGTTTGTTCTGAGCTGAGCCTTCACAATTCGATACTTCATGCTATGTTTCTGTTTGTTTGGAGCTTACACAATTTGAACATCATGATCGGTTTCTGTCGTCCTGAGCTGAGCTTACACAATTTTAAACTTCATGCTCAGGTTCTGTTGTTCTGAGTTAACAAATTTTGAACTTCATGTTCAGTCTTTGTTGTTCTGAGCTGACCTCACACAATTTGATACATCATGTTCAGTTTCTCTTGGTTGAATTGTTTAGTCTGGTGTCAATCATGTTTTAGTGTGTTGGTTATGTATGGATTGTAATGGAAGTGATGGAAGTTGAAAGTTATAACTGGTATGTGGTCACAAATGTGTTTTTAACACATTGGTTTGTGACACTGATATTGCTGTTGCTGCTGCTTCGAAACAGTTTATGATCTAAATGTTCTGTTGTTCTAAGCCTACTATAATTGCTGAATAATATTTTGTGTTCTTAGCCGACTATATTTTTTAAATATTTTGTCTTTTCCAGGCTAAATGAGCTCTGTTTAATTTTGATTTCAGGTTGATTTCAGCATGAAGTGCTTCTTGGAGCTATTGACTACTCGACAACTCGACAGCAGTTGATATTTGGAGCAAAAAAAAATGTATTTTTGTTGACACTATACAAAAAGTTTTATATTTGGAGCAAAAAAAGTTGTATACTTTCAGTTTTTGTAAAGTTTTTGATGTACCTGTGCATTATTGAACATTGTATTACCTTGTAAAGTTTTTGTTAAGTTTCAGCTTTTTGTAAAGTTTCAGATGTCAAGAACATTGTATTACCTTGCAATTCTATGATGATCGAAATTCTTCCATATATTTAGTTCATTATTATTTTGGTGTCATGCAATGGTATGATGTATACTCAATGTGTATGTTGAAAATGTGTCAGCTCAAACTGTGCAAGCTCATAACAACGGGAACTGTACATGAAGTATCAAATTGTGTAAGCTCAGAACAAATAGAAACTGAACATGAAGTATCAAATTTTGTAAGCTCACCTCAGAAAAGCAGAAACTTAACATGAAGCATCAAATTGTGTAAGCTTAAGACAAACAGAATCTGAACATGAAGTTTCAAATTTTGTAAGCTCACCTCAGAACTGTAGAAATAGAGAATGAAGTATCAAATTTTGTAATCTCAGAACAAACAGAAACAGCGTATGAAGTAACAAATTTTGTAAGCTCAGAACAAACAGAAACTGAGCATGAAGTATCAAAATTTGTTAGCTCAGAACAAACAGAAACAGATAATGAAGTATCAAATTTTGTAAGCTCAGAACAAACAGAAACAGAGGATGAAGCATCAAAGTTTGTAAGCTCAGAACAAACCGAAACTGAGCATGTAGTATCAAAATTTATTAGCTCAGGACAAACAGAAACAGATAATGAAGTATCAAATTTTGTAAGCTCAGAACAAACAGAAACAGAGCATGTAGTGTCGAATTTTCTAAGCTCAGAATTAACACAAACAGAGCATGAAGTATCAAATTTTGTAAGCTCAGAACAAACACAAACAGAGCATGTAGTATCAAATTTTGTAAACTCAGAACAAACAGAAACACAGCATGAAGTATCAAATTTTGTTAGCTCAGAACAAACAGAAAATGAACATGAAGCATCAAATTGTGTACGCATAGCTCAGAACAGTAGAAACTTAACATGAAGCATCAAATTCTGTACGCTCAAGACAAACCGAAGCTAAACATGAAGTTTCAAATTTTGTAACCACAAACTAGTTGGAGAGCGTTCTGAAGATTATAGAAAACAAATATATACACAATTGTAACCACAAACTAGTTGTATCTTTCAATTTCCACTATTTTCATTACAATCCATACATGATCAACACAGTAAAGAATTCCATTTGTCGGAGAGTGTTCTGAAGGTATCTCCGGTTCTCCGCTAATGACCTTCTTGTTCTTCCTCTTGAATTCCTGCACAAAGTGATTCATCAAATAAAAAAAATGCAAGTACGTATGTAGTATGTTCCTGGAGAGTGTATGTTAAACATGGTGAAGCTGGTAATTTAAATTGACAGGACATCATCGAATTTTGGATAGACAGGGCATCATCAAGTAAAAAATTTTAGCAAAAAAACTTGTAGGCTCAGAACAAGTACAACAAAAATAGAAAACTGTAGACTCAAATGCAAAAATCATGCAGGCTCAGAATAACACCACCATAAACTACACATGAACCTCAAAATTTGTAAGCTCAGTACAAGTGCATTTGAAAATGAAGTTGAAAATGGGTAAGCTCAGAACAATTTTAATTGAACAAAAGGGTGAAGTATCAAATAATTTCAGCTCCCCAGCTCAAAACAAACACAAACTGAACATGAAGTTGAACACCATCCTTTAAAATTTTCTATACCAATTGCCGAATATATAATCATGAATAAACAAAATCATGCATAAACTTTTCATCAGTGCCGCATAATAAATCAAGTATAAGTGAGTCAAATGTGGAATTTTTAATTTGTCACTAGGGCTGCTTTATTAAGCCATGCCTACTAGCTTCCAAAAAAAATCTCATACATAAACTTTTCATCATTGCCTAATAACTTGGAATTATAAACTATAAACCAAATCTTTTTACCAACTTTTCGGATATAAATATCAGATCATGCATCTATTTTATGTACATCATTATTTTACCTGCAAACAATGAAGACATAACGGTTAATTTAACAATGTGCTATAAGGTATTAAAGAACAATAATTACAGATATGGGTCAGAAATTATTTTAAATCATGTATGACACATACCTTGCAAAATCCACAGAAATAAACCAATATAGTTCATGCAATATTTGGAGCCTCTTATATTATGGGTTCCATTCTTGAAAAAGTAGTAGAAGTTTGTGACTCATTCATATTAGAGCTACACGATTAATATTCACAAAATGAAAATAAGATTATATTATATATAAAAAAAATTGAGATAAAGTTTGTATTTAAATACTAACCTTTCCTTTAAAGGACAAGTGCGACTGTCATGGTTAACAAGCTTCTTGCACAAACGACACTTCCTTAGTAGTTTCGCAGCCTTCTCCAATGCTTTCTCCTTTCCCTCTTTAATTCGCTTCCCACTACCTTTGGTCTTTGCAATATCCGGTACATGAATATTGACTGTTTTAGGTTGTGAAGTACTTGTTGCTTGTTGTAATTCTTGGGGCATATCTTGTTGCAATTCTGCAACAACACCAACTAGTAATGTTTTAGCCTTCTGACGCATCTTCTTTGATGAGCGAGCAATCCTCATCACTTTGTTGATTTCATTTGACAACTCCACCATATCTAAATCTTGTGGACTACAGTAGCTACCAATGATTTCTTCACCAACATCATCATATACAATCTCGGTAGTTACCGAAGCGGTCCACCTTTTTAAAATATAAGATTGAGGCAGGAAATCAACAAACTCATTCCTCAATACCACAAGGATGTGTCTACAAGAGATTCCCTCCACTTCAAATTTTCTACAAGCGCAAGACCCAGCATTGTCCATTCCCTTATAGAACACATCTCTTGTTTTATCAGCTTTTACTGACTTTTCCATTCTCCTCACAATATAGTGTCGCACACTACCATCGTCAACTTTCATTAAAGAGGCGTAATTCAAGATTTCAACTAATTCAGCTTGAAATACATGAAATTTCGCTCTAGTGTAGAGCTCAGACATTTGTGTCTCAATTTCAAAATCTGTTTGCAGCTTTGGTTTTGTATGAAGAGTTGTGTAGTCAGCTGCTAACTGATTTTGTCTTTGTTTCCTTATTGCCCTTTCAAACCTCGTGATAAATTCATGTAAAGAATTTTTGCTATTAACATACTTATCCACAAAAGCATTCATACTTTCTGATCTCTGAGTTGTGCGAATTCCAGCAGTAAAAATATGCTTAGCATAAGCTGGTATCCACTTCTCACGAAGCTCATAAATGTCAGAAAGCCAAGGATTACCTGTTATTGTAATATATATCAAGTATTAATACTACTAAAAAATGGTCAAACATAGCTATAATTTATTGAAACAAGTAATACTTGCAATTTGCACATTAGCGTTCATTACGTCATTCCATCTCATATCAAACTCTTCCGGGGTCTCTGATTCCCAAATGCAACTATGGAATGGAATGCTAAAATCACTATTAAGGCCCGGACCACCAAGCTTATCAGGAAGCTTTTTAAGAATGTGCCACATGCATAGCCTGTGGCTCGAACCAGGAAAACACATGCGGATTGCATTCTCCATTGCAGGATCTTGATCTGTAATGATAACTTTAGGTGGAGACTCACCCATTGTTTCACCCCATTTTTCAAACAACTAAACAAATGAGTCGCTGGTCTCTTTATTTATGAAAGCCGCACCAAAATTGACAAATTGACCTTGGTGATTAACTCCAGTAAATGGAGCAAAAACCAATTTGTATTCATTTGTGTCATATGTGGTATCAAAAATTAGCAATTCACCAAAATGCTTATAAGCCTTCCTGGCAATAGCATCAACCCAAAACACATGGGTTAATTTGTTGTCTTCATCAACCTTGTAATGAAAACAGAAAGAAGGATTCATCTCTTTTTCCTCTTGCAAGTGCTCCAGCAATATATCAACATCATAAGCTCTCATCCCATCCTTCTCTCTTTACAACGAATTCCTAATGTCTTTTTCAGTACAATTAATATTACTAAAACCTTCATTTTCTATCTCCATGAAGGACATAAACTCTGAAGTTCTTATGTTAGCCTCTTTGAAAGAACTAAGTAAACTTTTTTGCGCTACAGAAACAGTTCTATTACATCTTAAGAATTGTTGCATTCTAGGTGTAACACAAAGATGGGTGTGCTCTTCCACAAACCTTCGAATTGACCATCTCCCGTCATAGTCCTTTGAATTCGTATTTGAGCCATACACTCTTCTTTCGTCACAGCCCTTCTCCTTCTCTTGATCACATTTGAAGAAGACGATTCTTCAATATTGGCAACATTCACACCAACTGTATCTACCTGCTTACCTTGCTTTGAGTATACAAATTGTTGTGAATACGTCTCATTCATAGTAGTGTCAACCATTGTTGCGAACTTGCGCACTAAAAAACCAGCTAATTTTGCATATTTTTTATAAAATTCATATCATTCGTCTAATGTTACAAATACTAAACCAACAAATGGTTTAGAAGCATCATCAACGTCCCTCCAACCGGTATGAATATCTTGGCTTAGTAACTCTTCATTTTCAAACTCCATCCTTCATAGGAGAATGAGACAACAAACATTAAAAAAAAGCTACAACTTTAAAAGTAACACAAAGGAAAAAGTCTACCAGACTACATTCTGAAGCTACAAGTAATAAAGTCTTCATACTGAGGGGATATGAAACTTAGTGTTGAAAAAATTTAAGTATGTACACATTTTGGATAGTTAAATATTTTTCTTTTTTGGGAGAATCATTCATAGTTAAATGGGAAACATCCCTCAGCTTCTTCCTCTAAAGTATTAGTACACGTACACAACACACAAAGGATTTGACTTCCCAATTTTGATTTGATGCAATGGACAGGCATAAAAAATGCCCCCCATTAACAAAACTATAAGCAATGATTTAAGAAAATCTCAAAAGAAACAGAAACTACGCTGCATATTACATGCATTATGTGTGCTTATATGCATGTGTCATGTCCACATCTCAAAATTCCAGATAATAGTACGAATATTATTTGTTATTCTAAAAAATATGAAGCATTCACAAATGCAACTTTACTAATCTTACAAGTTTCTGACATGGCTTAAATAAATTTCAAGAAATAAATGGATAGTTGTTAAAGAAATAAATGCATAATTTAAGGAATAAAAATATAACAACAAACTAGAAGCAATTCTGAAGGAAATAAAATTTTAAATATCGAGTAGAAATAGAAACCCTTATCGCGGTTTGGGTTTTCCGTCGGAGAGAGAGAACGAACTTGAGAGAGCTCTTCTTTGGTCGTGAGACGATAAGGGAGATAGGGGTTGATCGATTATACCCCTTTTACCCCTCAACAGATCTGAAGATAAGCGGCTGGAGATGGGGTTTTTCGTGGAGTTGGGTTTACACAAGTGACGAAGAAAGAGAGCGGGAGAGAGAGCTCCACTTTGGTGGTGAGAAGATAAGAGATATAGAGGTAGGGTTTAGAAGCGGGACGAAGATCGAGATCGGGAGAGAGAGCGTGAGAAGAGAAGAGATAGGGATTAGGGTTTCGAAGATAGCGGGACTAAGATCGAGAGTGGGAGAGAGAGCGTGAGAAGATAACAGAGGGATTAGGGTTTCGAAGAGAGCGGGACGAAAGATGGAGAGCAGTAGAGAGCGTGAGAAGATAAGAGATAGGGTTTAGGATTTCGATTATACCCCTTTTACCCCTCATCAATTTCGAAGATAAGTGGCTGGAGATCTCAGCCTGTTCGATCGCGATCAAATGCAATCGGATGGCTGAAATCTCCAGCTCCCGATTAGAATTTCAGCTCCCGATTAGAATTTCAGCTCCCCACCTCTTAATAGACTTACTATATATATATATATATATATATATATATATATATATATGATTACAAAAGAATAGATCTCTGTCGTCGATGAATTTCCTAATCAGCACCGTTGAAGTTGACTGTGAGAAGAGACGCTCGACCACATCCATCCCTCGAGCAAGTCAAAAAGCGAGTGAGGTCGAGTGTGTTGGCTGTCTAGAAGGTCAGAGAGCAATACCGATCGACTACGTTCCATGGCAGTTGACTGCTCCCCTCTTCATTTGACGGTCGACTGCCCGTAACAGAAGTCGACTGTCAATTCTTTTATGCTTGCTGTTTTTGCTATTGCATTTTCTTGTTTTTGTTGTTTTGCTGCACTTCTCTTGTCTTCTTCAAACCTTTGTATATAATATACTAAATCCATCAATCCCAACAATCACCCACTTTGAGATATATACACAGAGTCTCTAAACTGTTATTCATTTATCTTTTGGTCAATTCAAGACATGTGTCTCTGCGAGTCTCCCTTCAATCAACTTTGAGACAACCTGATAGCAGAATAGCAAAACTGAAGTTTCTTGTTATCCACTACCTTTGTGAGTATGTGTCACGCCTCGCTTCCCAAAAAGGAGATACGGAATACGGATACATGACTAAGTCCAGCGAATGGCTTTCACCATCCCATAAGCTGTCAGGATCTTTACAACAAGTACAGGTATAAGCAAGAGATATACAGAAGAAATAGTCATCCACGCATGCATAACTGAATCAATATAGTCAACAAGATTACTTGAAATAAGAAGCAAGAATACTAAATTTCAAATAATTAAGTCTGGAACAAAACACAAGTCTGGGACACAAAGCCCAATACAAAATAATCCATGTAACAAAGTACAATTATTCAAGATAAGCAACAAGAAATAAATAATATAGTAAAAACTCTAGCCAACTCGAATCTCTGATCACCTACTCCATCGGCAGCTGATCACCATAATAATAAATTGCAGGAAAAGAAAAAAGAAACAAAATGTCCATCAATGCAAGTTACAGGCCGCTTGTAGTGCATGTACAAGTACTGGAAAAGATTAACAAATCTAGAGTACAAACGGAAGCAAGTACAGAATAAGCATGGAATAGATGTGACAGCAAGACAGGATGACTAATATAAATCAGGAACAAAATTAAGTAATGTGATGAGATAGCAGGTGCATGTGACATGTGACAGGTAACAGGTTTCATGAAAGCAGGTAAACATATAACAGGTATCAGATAGCATGTACAGGTAAGCATGTAACAGGTGTCATGTTATGACAAGTCTTGTATTTATTTCTATCTAGGCAACACTTCATGCATCCCAGATTTTTACCACATGGTTGCTACATACATGCAACTTGCATTTAGATCTAGTGGTGGGTTTCTATAGGGCCGTGTACTCAGGCGTCATGTAACAGGTAACAGACATGAATCACGTAATCGTGAAATCGTGGCAACATGAACATGCATGAATCATGTAGTCAAAAAATCATGGCATCATATAATTAGATAGTAATAACAGGCATGAATCATGTAATCATGAAATCATGGCAACATATAATCAGATAGTAATAACTGGCATGAATCATGTAGTCACGAATCATGGCAACATATAGTAATAACAGGCATGAATCATGTAATCATGAAATCATGACAACATATAATCAAATAGTAATAACAGGGATGAATCATGTGATCATGAAATCATGGCAACAAGTAACGGGAACATGGCCCCCTTCTGAGTACCCATACCTATATTATCCACTACTAAGGTCTTTCCCTTAACCCCGACTTGGTTACTTGTTATTATTATCAAACAGGCATATACGTACACAAAACAGAGCAAGAATAACCTGAAGAGGACAAGGGACAATTAAAAATTGAATAAAGGACACGAACAGGTGATGAATGACTCAAAATAGACTAAGACAATGAAAGTTCTAGTTCTGGATAGCAAGACAGTACTGCACCAAATCTGGGATTCCCGTTTCTACGGACATGCAAATCTGGATCCGTCAAAAAAATCTAGAAAATAGACTCCCGACGGAATCCAGAAAATATATACAAGTAATATAATAATCATAGAAACAAGGCTCAAAACAGAATTGTATCCATAAAACATGTTCAGCCAAAAATCACAAGGTTGTGTTCATAAACAGGAAAACTGCATAAAAACTCACCGATTAAATCCAAGAAAAATCTGGAGTATTTCCTAGTATGTCTAGTATCAGAAAATAAAGTTTCATAATATTCCAATATGAATAGTATAGTCAAATAAAATCAAAAAATATCAAGATGCAGCAAATTTGTAATTCAGAAATCATAAACACAGCAGTACTAAAGCAGCAATAGATTACAAAATATAAATCGAAATCCAGATCTGTCAATAGGGTGATAAAATAGATATAGTAGGCTACATTTCATATTCACAAAGTTTTTATCAACAGTAAATAGAATCAGGTCGAAATTAAGGTTCTTTACTGAATTGCATGAAAGTTCTGCAAGTATAGTAGTTGTTTACAAGTATAGAATAGTTTATAAAAGTCCTCAATTAAATTCAAAAAAATTAAGGGTTAATCCCAATCAAATCTAGTTGTACTCAGCAAAATGTTGGGTCAAAATATTATCTTTAACATCCGTATAAAAATAAATTACTCTCCAGAATTCACATAAAACCAAATCTGTAATTTTCTACACCTCTGTAGTAAAATAGCCATAACTTGCAACTCACAAATCGAAGCTGAGTTCTGTCAGAAAATTTTGGAAAGTAGAATGAATTCTCTATAATTCATATTCACAAATAATTTTCATTTACTGACCACAACATGATCTAAAATACTGAACAAAAATAGAGTAACAGCAAAAACAGAAATCTTCTTTATGCATAAAAATCAACTAGCTCATGTACAACAAATCCATATCAAAACAAAACACAAGCATGGTATAATAGATGTCCAAGCAGCATGGTATAATAGATGTCCAAGCAACATGACATAACACGCACGGTATGGGGTGTTTAACAGGTTTACAACAAGACATACTACGACTAACACATCATGCATACAAGATCATACAACACATCATGGATCATGAACAACACGCATATATGCAACAAGAATTAACTATTTCTAGATTATTTCATGAAGTGTGTGTAATGAGACAACTACGGATGGATCAACACATAGAGACAAGATCTAACAAGGGTTTTCAGGAGAATAGATCTTGAGCATCTACACTACATGCAATATTTAGTACTTGTATTATACAACAAAAAGAATACAAGTTACTTGCCTTGAAATTGATGACGAAACGACGATGGAAAAAGAATAACGGGAACAGATTCTCGGGCACGAACACAAGCGAACGAACGGATCACGAATGAGATGATCACGAACAAGATGAACAACCGATCACAAACAAGATGAAGACGATCGAGATCACGAACACGATCAGACAGTTGGATCAAGACTTGATGATAAGATATGATGATCTGATGGAGAAGATGATCACGATCACGATGATGATCGAATGGCCCAGATCACGAGATTACCAAAATAGAGCAAGGAGGGGGGAGGTGCGACTGGTTATGCTGGCTACTGCTATCGAAGACAAGAGGTCGCGACATAGGATGCAGGGGGGTGCTCGGGTGCAGGCGAGGGTGCTCGGGAGGAGGCGTGCAGGGCGGCAGTGACGACAGGGGCGTTGGCGACGGGAGGTCGCGACCGGGACAGGCTTTGGGATGCAGGCTGGCGAGGAGACGGTGGGTGATGAGAGGGAGAAGACGAGGGCAGTCGGGGTTGCAGTGGGTTAGGGTGCAGCATGGGGAAGAAGGGGATCGGGAGAGAGATGAGATGAACAGGAGGTCGGAGGTAGGGGGTGAAGGAAAACAGAGTAGAGGGAAAGAGAGATCGGACGGAGCTAGGGTTTCGGAAGTAATAGGTGGCTAGGGTTTGAGAATATCAAGGTAGGTATGTAACTGGGTATATATATATATAGGGTGAGATTATTAGGGTTATGAGGGGCTAACAGGTTGGGGTAATGGGTATTGGATTATAGTTTAAAAAGATCCATTAAGGAAAATAGGGTAGGGTATAGGGTTTAAAAATTCAATAGGAAAATAAAATAACCAATAAAAATATTATATATAATGAAATGTAATTTACATTACAATATAAAATTTATTTTGAAATGACTACAAATGCAATTAACAAATATAAATGAATTTTTAATAAGCAATCGAAAGTAATAATAATAATAACAATAATAATAATGACAATAACAATAATAGTAAAATAGATATAATAATAATATATGTGTATATATGTCAAAATGGAATTCGAGTTTAAAATAATCCAACAGTAATAATATGTAATATAAATAGTCAATCAATAAAATAAAATTAAAATACGCCGTTATTCGAAATAAATATAATTTTCGAATAATAAAATGAAATAGAAGATCTCTTAGAAAAGAGAATAATGTTTTGTTAAAACTCGATCAATTGAAAATATAATTGTTGAAAAAGAATTTAAAAGGAAGAAGAAAGTTATAAAATTTTTAAATACAGCAAATACATGGAAAAAATGCATATATACGGGAACAGGGGTTATAGTATGTTCGCTGGATTCTTAGTGCCAAGATTCTTTGATAGCTTCAACCACTTCTTTTCAACAACCATCTTGATAAAGTGATACCTCATCTGAATGTGTCGATTCCTAGCATGGAACATCGAGTTCTTTGTCAAGAATATTGCATTCTGACTGACAGATCATATATCCCCTAGGATTGCCTTCTACACAACTGACCCATGAGTTTTGAAATCCACAACGGGTCCTTCGAAGATTTTTTAAGTGCCATAATTCTGACTCGCCCAATTCACAGTTGTACCTCTAACAGTGAACACATACCCTGTAGTGCTCCTATAACCATCTCAATCACTGCAAAAATTTGCATCGACATAACAATGTATCTGCAATAAATCACACCCAAAACATAGAGAATGATCTGAAGTGCCTGTAAGATAACTAAGATTCCACTAAACTGCTTACAAATGCTCTTTACTTGGATTCTTCATGTACTGGATAACAACTTTCACTTCATGTGCGATATCTGACCTTGTAGACAACATCACATACACAAGACTACCAACGGCTGTGGTGTAAGGGACGGCAGTTATCTCCTTCATATATGCCTCCGATGTAGGACACGATTCCATAGATAATTTGAAGTGTGTACCTAAGGGACAACTGACTGTCCTCGCACCATCTTTATTGAATCGTTTCAACACTTTCTTCACATAGTCTGGTTGTGACAACCAAAACTTCTTACTCTGCCTGTCTCTACTGGTTTTCATGCCCAGAATTTGTTTTGGTTCTCCTAAAACCTTCATAGAAAAATGAGAAGCTAGCAACTGTTTTACATCTTTAATTTTCTTCATATAAGAACCTGCTAACAATATATCATCCACATAAGAAGCTAAAATTACCGTGTTGTTGTTGTCATACTTGTGCACTTAGACACCAAGATCTGATTTGCACATTCTGAATCCCTTTCCTCACATGAAATAGTCGAACTTCAAGCACCATTGCCACGATGCTTGTTTGAGCCCACATAGACTCATCTTCAGTCGATAAACCATGTCTTCTTTTCCTTTGACTTCAAAACCTGCAGGTTGCCTTATATACTACTTTTCTTTCACATCACCATGAATAAACACTGTTTTCACATCCAACTACTCTAAGTGCAAATTTTCCACTGTCACTGTGCTAAGCAGAACCCTTATTGAAGCCATCTTCACAACTTCTGTGAAAATTTCACTATAGTGGACACATTATCTTTGAGAAAAACCTTTAACAAAAAGTCTTGCCTTATACCTCTGGCGACATTTACCTCATCATTGGTTATGAAAATTAACTTTTTCATAAGAGTACGCTTCCCTGCAGGTAACTCGGTCAACTCCCAAATTTGGTTATGTATCAAGGAGTTCATCTCATCCTTCATGGAATACTCCCACTGAATTCGAGTACCATCTTTCAAAACCTCTTCGTGAGTCTCTGACTAGTCTGAATCTATGTATAAAACAAGCTCATGAACTGTGCTGGCTGATGGATCATATTTCACAGTCGACCTTCTTTCACGTATTGAACTTCTCAAAGTAGGTACTGGTTCACGGACCAGTTCACGATCCCCAAATGGCTCTGACTGTACTTGTTCATCTTGTATATCCTGCCAATGGTCTTTATACCAGTTCACTTAACCGTTTTCATAACTTGAATCTAAATTGGATCTGAACTTGTTATATTTCCCTGATATGTGTGCCTTGTATTTGTGCAAGAGCACTTCATTGAAGACTACATTCCTGCTGCAAATGACCTTATTATTCCCAAAATTTCAAAGCCTGTAACCATACTAATCGCCGACGTAGCCAATGAAGACACACTTACTGGATTTTGAATCATGTTTCTTTCTTTCTTCCCTGTCAATTAGTGAATATGAAATAAACCATAAACTCTCAAATACGAATAATTAACATGTTTACCTGACCATAATTCTTGAGGTATGCCTCCATCAAGAGCACTAGATGGGCAATAGTTAATCAAGTTCACTGCTGTATCCACTGCAGCTGTCCAAAAATGGACAAGAAGACCGGCATGAAGTTTCATGCATCTTATCGGTTCAAGTATCGTGAGGTTCATTCTTTCAGCTACTCCTTTCTCCTGTGGAGTTCTAGGAACCATATTGATTCCATGGATACCTTCCTGTGCCAAATAGTTACTAAACTCTTTGCTTGTGTTCTCAACACCAAAATCTAATTTTAATGCTTTCACCTAGCAACCCGTCTAATTCTCAATTCTAGCATTCTAAGCTTTGAATGTCTTATACACCTCGGAATTCTCACGGATTTCCATAACCCAAACTTTCATAGTAGCATCATCAATAAGTGTCTCTCACCACCATAATAGAATTCTTGAGCTGGACCCCACACATCTAAATGTACCGACTCTAGCTTACCGAACTTCTTCTCATGTCCACCCAACTGAATGTTAAATATCATTTTTTTGCCCTTTTCACAATTCTAACTGAAATACATCTCAACTTTCTTTATCCCTGACAAAAGATCTTTGAAACAAAGCTGCTTGACATCTTTTTCACCAAGATGCCCCTACATGACATGCCATAATATTTAAGGAGAATTACCTGTTCATGTTGTAGCAATATAATTACCTAAATCACTGTGAGTTGATACAACGTGTCAACACATTTTTTTTGCCACCAACCTAACACCTGTAGTAACTTTCTACTCTCTAAATCCAAACGTTGTCACAAGCCCTACATTGTCCAATTTGCTGATTGAGATCAAGTTCTTCCTCAAACTTGAAATGTGTCTCGCGTCATGCAAGACTTGTTGCTCGCCATTGCAAGCTTTCATTGTGATAGTTCATTTTCCAACAACTGGGCAACTATTTTCATTTCCAACTATGACTGAACCAAAATTACATGTCATGTAATTCTCATAAGCATTCCTCATGAATGTACAATGAGAAGAAGCACCTGAGTCTATGAACCAATCATCTTGCATTACATTAACTCTAGTAGATAAACAAAAATTATCTAAGTGAGTTTCCTTGCTTACCATATTGGCTCCTTATGACTCACCTTGCTATCTCTAGTACTATTCACATTGGTCTCTTCTGTGCCCTGACTTATGGCAATAACAACACTCACCTTTGCAATTTCATTCACTTGACTTTGGCCTGTGCTTTATGCTTTTGGACATCTCTCTGTAAGTGCTTCTCACTTGATTCTTAGCTACCAATGCGAAGTTGCTAGAAGATGACGAAGATTCTACATTTTTCTTCATTCTCACATCATCATTCATGGCGCTGCTCACAACATCATAACATGTTTGTGCTAATACTTGTCATAATACTTGTGATAGTCACAACATCATAACATGTTCGTATTAGTCATAATACTTGTGATAGTCTGTTCTAATTAGCCGTAATCGTCAGGAAAACTACATAGAAATAATAATGTTTGTGCTCGTTCCACGTACTTCAACGTTGCTAATTCTGATTGAGTGTACACCATACAGAAATTGTTTAGATGCTCTGTCACCGAACCCTTCTCTAACAACTTCCTGTTGACAAATTCTTCAAGTGAAAGATTTGGTTTGATGTAGACGGTTTCTCATATAAATCTGTCAGGATATCCATTGCCTCCTTTGTAGTGCTCGCCTTCTAATTATGGAATATCATTATCCTACTCAATGACATGAATTTCCTCGAGCGCGTTCTGATCTAAAAGGTTCCAAGGCACTAATGCAAATGTATCTACTTTGGCTCCTTCTGGCTTCAAGCCAAACAATGGATCATCTAGATCATTTTGTCGAAGATACGCAATCATTTGGATCTTCCACAATGAGAACTTTTTTGAATCTCTCGATTTTCCCTTTGTCTCCTATATCTGCAAACATAACTGGTGCTCTGATACTACTTTGTTAAGTTTTGTGCAGAAACAACTCAATAACGAGATGCAAAAAAAGAAACTAATCAAAGAAACAAAAGCAAACCAAAGCCAACAGCACACAAACACAATAAATTTTTTCGAAGTTCACCCAATGTCATGGTTACTTCCCCAAGCAGAGGCATTCCTGCGGTTTCCAGTAGGAAATATGAAGAGAAATATGTTATAATCACTCAAGAACTCACCACTAAGATATATAGTTTATCTTCTTCTTCTTATCTCAAGAATGGCGGCTAGATCTCTCTATCTCTATTGGAATATAATTGGAATTAACAATGATAATCGTACACAATATATATATATATATATATATATATATATATATATATATATATATATATATATATATATATATATATATATATATATATATATATAGGATTATAAAAGAATAGATCTCAGCCGTCAATGAATTTCCTGATCAGTGTCGATGCGGTAGACTGTGAGAAGAGACGGTTGACTGCATCCATCCTTCGAGCAAGTCAGAGAGTAAGTGCGGTCGACTGCCCTCCTGGCAGTTGGCTGTGTTTGCTCTCTAAAAATTTAGAGAGAAATCTTGGTCGGCTAGGTTCCATGGCAGTTGACTACACCACTCTCCATTTGATGGTAGACTGCTCGTATCGATAGTCAACTGTCAATTCTTTTTTGCTTGCTTATTGTTGTTGTTGCATGCTTCTCGTTGCTGCGCTTCTCTTATCTTCTTCAATCCCTCGTATATCGTGTATTGGATCCACTAATCTCAACATTAACAGTCCCAGAAGACTGGAAAACTATACAATCAAGCGAGATAAATTAGACAGAAAATAAAACATAACTTCTCCAACTATCCTAGGAGGGTGAGAAAAATCCAACAAGAGAACAATCAACATGAAAAATCTAGACAGTGGTGGCCTCTAGAGGGACTCCCCCCTTGGAGCCCGATCTCAAGACGACAATGAGTAACGATGCCTAGAGGGACTCCCTCTTTAGAGCCTGCTCTCTTGGCAGGGACAGTGAAAGGCGACGTTCCTTTGGTGGCCCAATCCCTTGGCGGTAGATGATGCTATCGGTGGTGGCCTCAGAATGACTCCTCCTTGGAATCAGATCTCTAGAAAACGATGAATGGTGTTGGCTGCATCGATAGACCTCTTCATTAGGCTCATCTTTCGTAGCTCCTCTCGCCGGCGGGACCGGTCTTTCGGCCATCTCTTTCTACTCTGATAAGGCCTTCCCCAAAACTCGAATCCCAACTCAAGAGTGAGAAAGAGAAAAGTAGCATCGTCAACCCAACCCTCCCTTTCTACCTCCTTTCTAGCCGCGCACTAGCCCCCAATGCCATTTTCTGCGTTCCGCAGCCGCCATAGTCGCCCGTTGCTGTCCTTCGACCCGAGACCGATCTTTGCCGCCGTATGCTGTATCCATCCAACCAGCCAAACCCGATCCCTTCCATCCCTTCCAATCTCCCGATCCCAAATCCAATTCTTGAGATTAGGCTACCATCAACAAGGGGTAGCGATGCTTCGGGTTCGATCTTTGGTGCTAGTTGGATGGCATGCAGATCGAGGCCGAGGAGGGCTTGCGGTGACCTGGTCAGAGTGGATCTCCATGATGCCCTTGAGATTAGGGTTTAGTGTTTTGAAGATTTGAGAGATGGATCAAATGTAAATGGGGTCATTAGAGAAATGAGGGAGAAGAGGATAAGAAGAAGAAGAGGCGGGGGGGGGGGGGGGGGGGGGACGCTCCTCCTCCATATATGTATTTTGGAGTTGGTAGGAGTGGATCAACTATCTTTGTTTATTGATTTGGACAATAGGATATATCGACTACATTCTGGTGAAAACTGATGAAGATGATTAAGAGAAAATTCCACAATTCGCATAAGGAATAGCTTTATCCTTTATGGAATTGTCCATATATCGATGTGATTCAAATATGGGAACTTATTGAGTCCCACGTATAAGGAACTATTGGATGTGGAGTTCTTTATCTACAACTGACGTGAAAAAGATAATATCTTATCTTTATTTTTTGGTTTTAACAGACTTAAGATATTTTGCACTGTTGATTAACTGATTTGACAAAGATAGGATATTAACATTCTAAATATGTTTTGTACTGTTAAGAGAAACAAATGAAAGTGTGACACAAGAGTTTTGGAGTGCAGATGTGATAAAGATAATATCTTATCTTTATGTTTCGGTTTTAACAGACTACAGATACTTTGCGCTGTTGATTAACTGTTGGGATAAAGATAATATCTTATCTTTATTTTTTGGTTTTAACAGACTGTAGATATTTTGCATTGTTGAGAGATACGAGAAAAAATGGGACGCAGGAGTTTTGGAGTGCACATGTGACAAAGATAATATGTTATCTTTATTTTTCAGTTTTAATAGACTGCAGAAATTTTGCACTACTGAGAGATATGGGAAAAAGTGGGACGCAGAAGTTTTGGAGTTTGCATACACTAGAGTTGTTGACCGTCGTATCCTGGGGAAGGTCGCCAATAAACCTATGCACCGTTACAGTAGGGTGTTACTTTCTTTATGGAGAGTCAATGTGACGATTCGGTCTATTTTTTAACACTAATTTTATTTCCTTCTTTTGTTATCTTTACCTTGTTCTGGTTGGTGATTTTTGGATTTGCTTCTATATCTTGGTTATTTTTTATCAACATATTTTTTCCCTACCTGATTTGCACATGTTCTATAATTCACACATTTAACTAAACAATAAATAGTTTGTTTTTACATTTTAACTACATCTTATATACCCAATTCAGTCAATAGTATTAAATGTAAGTAGGAACTGCACCATAGTTTCAGCTTTATTGAACGCAATGGATATTATACATTTATACTTGAAGAAACTGACATGCAAGTTAGGTTGCGGTTGCAAGTGTTCTTTCTTTTGCTAGCACATAGTAATGATACCTAGTGCTGCTTATTTTGGTGTGGGAACAAAGAGATAGTGAGTTCTTATTTAATTGAAACTACTAAAAATCTGACCTTTGATCTTTGCCGTGAAATACAGTTAGAGCTCCTGAGATTGAATCTGGATTGTTGACTGACCACCGTGATCTGACTCCGAAGGTTGCTGATGTGGCCGATGGACCTGCAAAAGGCTTGAAATACTGGGTGGTGGCCCCAACGACAGACCCTCCGACGCTCAAGTCAGAACCAAAAAGAGAAAGAGAGTTTGAGATAGAAACTAGCAAATTGTTGATTATCTTCTGACTGTGGAGGGGCGAGGGTATTTATAGGCCTGAGAAACATATCAAGAGATTGATTTGGATCCTTTATGTTTCTCCCCCTCAAGAGATAAGTTCTCTTATTAGGAGATAAGAGATTTGACTCATAGTCTGCATGGGCTGGGTGTAATGCCCTGATTTTTCATTTAATGAAAAATTATTTATCTTGCACGTAGTGTGCACGTGCAATATTTTAGTTGAATTAAGTGTTATGATTATTTTCATCAAGATGAGTAAAGATATTTAAATATGTGCTTTTAAATTATTTTCTTTTAATTAGACAAAAAGCCTTTTCTTTTTAAAAGCCCAAAGTTAATTTAATTTATTATTTTTAGTATTTTGGCCCTATAAACTAAAGCCCATGGATTAATTTATTTTTATACAACTTGTCATGTAGAATACAATTTAAAGACTATTATATTTTTTATACAAAAATTTAACATACAATTTTTGGACCAAGTGGCATGCACGTGCATTGCACGTACACGTGCAAATGCACTTCCCAAAGTAGGCCGGATTGCTTCTTTTGGAGGGAAAATGAAAATTTTAGTGGTGATCATGGTGTGGTGGTTGCTTGGTTGTGGGTAGTTAATGCAACTCCTACTTTCATCCTAGCCCTCCATCTTATAACCAACTATTTGATCCTAGCCCTCCATTCTCTTTGATTTTTAGTATAAATACCCCCTCCCCCCCCCTCCCCCCCCGGCTAGTTTTTCTTGTGCTTATTAATCCCTCCAAACCTATAGTCTAAATCATATTATCTAGTAGTGATTTTGTGAGTTAAAAGATTGAGAGTGTGTGGGATTGTGCTTGCAACATCAAGGAGGAAAGGAGAGGTCGGCTACCATCAAGGAGCTCTCGGTGAGGTGTGCTTGGAGGCTTGTGTGCGCGTCGTCTAGGAGGAGGAGGACTCTTGTTGCAAGGACATTCGTCTAGGAGGTTGTTAATTGTATCTTTCTTCAATAAGGTGGGTAAATTTTTCCTATTTCTAACATAGGAATGCATGCTAGATTTAATTAGCAAAATGATGCATGAAAATGACTAATAAGAATGCACATTTAATTGAAAAGATGATCTCTAATTGATTGATTTGTTGATGTGCAAATTATGTGTGTTGCTATTAGTAAAATTCAAGATTGTGTGCAATATGAATATGGTTATAAATTGTGTGAAGAAACCTTTGTTAGAAGCATGAAAAGTTATGTGCAAGATTAGTATATTGACTATGTCGCTTTATGTGCTAAATTGGAAACTTTGTATGACATTGTAACGAATAAATTGAGATGCAATTTTTATGTTTGGAAAATGAATAAGAGTAGAGAATTGGTGTAGAGATTAATGAAATTATAATGTCAAAAAAAAATGTATTAGTAGTAGTATATCACATTAACCAAATTGTATGGTAGAAATGTGTTAATTATTGAGAAAAATATGTTTAATTATTTAAGAAAATTATTTTTCATATACTGGAATAAAATTCATGATGGAAATAATTAATTTGGATTTTTACAGTATGTTAGTAAGAACAATGTGAAATGCAATATTGTTGAACGTCGAAATGTTCTAAATAACAGAGAGTATGGGTTAAATGAATTTGAATTAAGCTAGTGACAACACGAGTGCGTAGCTCAAGTGGTCGGGATGGCTCTGATCGCTACAGTGGTTTCGGCCTTAAGGTTGCGGGTTCGAATCCTTGTGACACTGTTTTGTTTCATAAATTTTTAAGTGTATAGATCAGCGGCCGAGAGTATTTAATACTCTCAGCGCCTCTTTACACTGCTGGCGCAAGCGGCCTAGTGGCTGTGCCTTCGGCTGTCTTCTCTGTGGTGCTGGGTTCGAATCTGGGGCTCGGCTGTTAAGAAAAAATATTTTTTTTGACGTTTTTGTGATAAAAAAATTATGAAAAAAATATGGTTATTCTCCTAAAAATACATGGGACTTATTAAAAATAATTTGGGAATGATTTACATGAAGTAAAGTATAATTTGTGACTAATTGAGTAAATAGAACTATAGTTCTACGTTGATATTCTTTGTGAAATTGTATCTTGCAAAAATGACTTGAAATGAAGGATTAGAGAATTAATGTGGCAAAAAGAAATTATATTGTGTGATGTGATGCAAATTATTCTCATTTGAGAGTAGTGTGAAAAATATGAAATGTGAATATTCGTTAGTGATGTGAATTTCAATGTGAAGGTAACATTTCATGAGTTACATGATGAATGACTAAAATTCATGTATAGTTATGGACTATTTTGAACGAATTAGAAATCATGATTTGAAAAGAGAAATACTTTTGAGTATGACAAATCAACAAATGAATTTAAGAGTTGGAAATGCTCATTTTGGAAATTGTGAATTGAAAATTAAAACAAAAAGAGTAGCTAAGTCTCCCCCGGCATTTGGAAAGAAATGAAATGAAAATTGAAAAGAAAGACCAAGATTGGTCATGTTTGAATGAATGAATAAGTTCGGTTTAGTGGAGAGGCTAACTCTAGAGCTTTGATTTTTGTTCACAATTTTGATAAGAACTAAGGATTAGTACATAGTGGAGACGTGATGAAAGTAGGAGAAAAACAGGAGTATGAGGGCCATCAGATTAGTGGTGTGAGAGTGATCCACAGGCTGCCTGCTTGATGCGTCAAGACATGGCGTGGGCACTACTCCAGAATTATCGTCCCGGTGGCGATGCTTGTGGGATGTTTGGTGACTGCAAGAGGATCGTGTGCCATGAAGTGAGGCTGAATTGCCACAGGCTGTCTTCACGATGCGTCGTGACATGACGTGGGATTCCCCTCCAGAATTTTCTGTACACGTGCTTGTACTCATAGATCATCTAAGATACCTACCGTAATTACAGTAGTAGATTAAGTCATGCGAGGGATCGAACCCTACAAAGATGAAGAACGATTAAGGGCTTGCCCTCGGACCTATGTAGTATGGGATGCATAGAATCCGAACAAGTGCGCATTAGTGTCATATAACATAAATAACTGCATTAAGGACTAAGTGCACAATCACAACACGACATCAATAGGGCAGTCCCTTTAGTTTGATATATGACAAGTTTGTGTTTGCTAAATATGGAAAATAAGTTATACTATTTCAGGCATAGAGAGGATGGCTGTGTATAATGATCGTCGGTTGAATAAACTGACGTACCCACAGTCTTATATGCAGGTAAATGGCTTGATACAGATTAAAGAGGAACAAATGCTTAAAGATTATTCAATGTTGTTGTACATTTGTTTCATTGTTGTAAAGTTTACTTCCGCTGTGCAGTGTAAATTGTAATGTATTCATGTAAACTCTGATGTAAAGTGAAAAGTTCAAATTTCCTTGTAAAATTGTACTAAAGGAAGCAGAAAGATCCTGTAGAACATCTCGAATTCAGTGTATTTGGGATTCGGGGCGTTACAGAGTGGTATCAGAGCCACGCTTTCCACACTTGTAAAAATTTATAAGGAACGACACCCTAGTTGTGGACATTAGAGTGTGTGTTTGAGATTTAAATGTAAGTGACTTATATTTGTGTTGCTCTAAGACTTATGCTTCTTCCTCTCTATTTCTAAGAAGGCTGATCACTTCGACCCTGCTGGAGACGATGACTGGCATATCATCTAGGAAGAGTACCATCCTGGACAGGCAGATTCCGAGGATGAGTACTATCCAGGGCAAGCAGACTCTGACGCAGAAGAATGGCTTGAATCCCGAGAGATTACTCCACCTCCGGATTCATCTGATGACTCTTCTTCTGACGAAGAAGAAGAACCATTTCCGAATAGTCTTGTGACTTCTCTTCAAAGGCAGGTAGAAACACTGCGAGAGAGAGTCGGATTGTTGGAGGCTCAATTGGCGAAGCGTAAGGACGACTATTCTGTTCTCAGCCATCGTATATGGGAACTCGAGAAGAGGAAGAATTTGACCGATGTGCTGAAGGATGAAGTTGATGAACTACGGGGAGAACTTCGAGAAGCGAAGAGGAACCGTAGAAGTTAGACTGTTGTAGCTTCTACTATCTTTCATTCTGATGTCAAGAAATGTTTTTCAATTCGAATGTATAAAGTTTGAAATTCAATGAAATAGGAAATATTGACTTAAAAGTTCATGTCTTATACTTCGAATTTAATGGATCTTTTACATCAGAATATGGAATGAAAGCTGTTGTGTTGTTCGATACTGGATCCTCTC
This sequence comes from Hemerocallis citrina, assembly GCA_017893485.1. Taxonomy (NCBI): domain Eukaryota; kingdom Viridiplantae; phylum Streptophyta; class Magnoliopsida; order Asparagales; family Asphodelaceae; genus Hemerocallis; species Hemerocallis citrina. The sequence continues at coordinate 21,822,192 of CM030360.1, forward strand.
ATACTTTTGTGTCTCCTAAATTTGCTAAAGTGTTGGGAGTTGAACCGAAGATTTTTCCAGGCAAGATCTTGGCAGTAGCTACTCCATCAGGGGAAACTTTAACCACTGATCGGTATTATGCTGATTGCGAGATTGTGATTGGAGATCGAATCTTTGGGATTGATCTGATCGAGCTGACTATCTTGGGAGTCGATGTTATCATTGGTATTGATTGGATGTCAGTGTACAGTGCAAGCATCGAGTGCAAGACCAAGACGGTAACAGTGAAGGCTCCAGGTGGACCTGAAGTCACTTTCCAAGGGAAGAAGAAGTGTTCTAAGCTGGTGGCAGCTATCTGCAAGGAAGAGACTCCTGTGGAAGTGCAAGGGATTCCTGTGGTTCGGGACTATCCGACCGTGTTCTTGGATAATTTTCCTGAGTTACTCCCCGCATCGTGATGTAGAGTTCAGCATCACTGTTCAACCGGGAAGTGCACCCATTTCTAAGGCACCGTATAGGATGGCTCCAGTGGAACAGGATGAGGTGAAACGGCAGATTGAGGAACTATTGGAGAAAGGCTTTATTCAACCTAGTGCGTCACCTTGGGGAGCACCAGTGCTTTTGGTAAAGAAGAAGTATGGATCGATGAGAATGTGTATCGATTACCGAGAGCTGAATAAGGTCACTGTTCAGAATAAGTATCCTATTCCTCGAATTGATGACTTGTTCGATCGTCTACAAGGAGCAGCTGTTTTCTCCAAAATAGATCTTCGATCAGGATATCACCAAGTTCGAGTGAAAGCTGAAGATGTGCACAAAACTGCATTTAGAACTCGACATGGGCATTACGAATTCTTAGTTATGCCATTCGGAGTGACGAATGCACCCGCGATCTTCATGGATTTGATGAATAGAGTTCTGAGGCCGTTCATTGATTCTTTCGTCGTGGTGTTTATCGACGATATCCTCGTGTACTCCAAGTCAGAGGAGGAGCACACCGAGCATCTGGCAGCAGTTTTGAAGAAGCTGGAAGAGCAGAAGTTATATGCCAAGTTATCCAAGTGTGATTTCTAGAAATCTGAAGTGGCATTCCTAGGTCACATCCTTTCTAAGGAGGGAGTGGCAACTGACCCTCAGAAGATAGAGGCAGTGAGAGATTGGGCAAGGCCTACTACAGTAAAGGAAGTCAGAAGTTTTATTGGAATGACTGGATACTACAGGAGATTCATTCAAGGTTATGCTCAGATAGCCGTGCCGCTTACTGGTCTGATCAAGAAGAATGTGAACTTCAAGTGGACTGAGCAATGTGAGGCGAGCTTTCAGGAATTGAAAGAGAAACTGACTACTGCACCTATTTTGGCTTTGCCTAGAGCAGGTGTTGAGTATGATGTTTGTAGCGATGCTTCACATCGTGGGCTTGGTTGTGTCTTAATGCAAGAAGGAAGAGTAATCGCTTATGGGTCTAGGCAACTACGACCACATGAGAAGAATTATCCGACTCATGATCTGGAGTTGGCTGCAATTATCTTTGTCCTGAAGCAATGGAGGCACTACGTGTACAGTGAGAAATTGAACATGTACAAGGAACACAAGAGTTTGAAGTACATATATCAGCAGAGGGATCTGAATCTGAGGTAGCGGAGATGGTTAGAAGTGCTTGAGGACATGCGACCTGAGATCAGATATCATCCTGGAAAAGCTAATGTTGTGGCTGATGCACTTAGTCGCAAGAGCAGTTTAGCCAGTTTGATTACAACTCAGAAGCATCTGATTGAGGAATTGGACCGAGCAGGCATTGAGGTTGTCTTGCAAGGATTGGGAGCATCTTTGGCTCAGTTGAGGCTTCAGCCTACACTGAATGGAAGGATCATTGCAAGTCAGGAGGTTGATGCTGATATCTTGGAGATGAAGGAGCAGGTTGGTGCTGGCAGGTTGCCCGGATTTCAAATCAAGGATGGAGTGCTGTGGTTCGGAGATAGGCTATGTGTTCCAAATCAGGCGGACCTGAAAGAGAGTATTCTTCAGGAGGTGCATGCTACTCTTTTGTCGGTACATCCTGGGAGTACTAAGATGTACAAAGACATCAAACAGTATTTCTGGTGGTCAGGTTTGAAGCGAGATGTGGCTGAATTTGTGGCGAAGTGTGAGGTTTGTCAGCAAGTCAAAGCCGAAAATCAGAGACCCGGAGGTCTATTACAGCCGTTACTTATTCCGGAATGGAAGTGGGATAACATCAGTATGGATTTCATTACGGGATTGCCTAAGATTCCTAAAGGCAATGGTGCGATTTGGGTTATAGTCGATCGACTAACCAAGTCCGCTCACTTTCTGGCGATGAAACTCACGGCTTCGATGGACAAGTTGGCTGAGTTGTATGTTGGCGAGATCGTCCGGCTTCATGGTGTTCCGTCAACTATTGTGTCTGATAGAGATGCGCGGTTTACTTCGCATTTCTGGAGGAGTCTTCAGACAGCTTTGGGTACCAAGATAGATTTCAGCCCTGCTTTTCATCTGCAAATCGATGGGCAGACCGAGAGAGTCAACCGTATTCTTGAGGATATGCTTCGGTGTTGTATAATAGACTTTGGAGGCAGTTGGGAAAGGCATTTACCTTTGGTAGAGTTTGCCTACAACAACAGTTTTCAGACTAGTATTGGGATGGCGCCGTACGAAGCTTTGTATGGCAGGAAGTGCAGAACACCTGTTTGTTGGTTTGAAGTTGGGGAGCGTCAGTTGTTTGGTCCTGAGCTTGTGTAGCAGACCTCTGAGAAGATTGTTCTGATCAGGAAAAGGTTAGTGGAAGCTCAGAGCAGGCAGAAAAGCTATGCAGACAACCGGAGAAGGGACCTTGAGTTTGAGGTTGGTGAGTTCGTCTTTCTGAAGGTATTGCCCAGTAAAGGTGTGGTTCGATTTGGCAAAGGCGGGAAGTTAGCCCCGAGGTTTATAGGCCCGCACAAGATATTGAAAAGGATCGGGAAAACTGCTTACCAGTTTGAAGTACTGGAAGAGTTGTCTCAGGTGCACAATATCTTTCATGTGTCTATGCTGAGAGGTTATATTCCAGATCCGAGTCATCATTTGCCTGAAGTGCCGGAAGGTTTGCAGCTGGATCTGAATTACATCGAGTCTCCTGTCGAGATTGTTGACCGTCGAGAGAAAGTCTTGAGGAATAAGACGATACCGATGGTCAAGGTAGTCTGGAGAAACCATTTGGTTGAAGAGGCTACTTGGGAGTCTGAGGAGAGGATGTTGAAGGACTATCCTGAGCTTTTTGCTTGATGTGTATCTTTGTATCTTTTTGTTCTTGTTGCGAGTGTTGTTTGTTTTTCTCGCTCTTGACTGTAGTTCCGGGGACGGAACTATTCTAAGGAGGGAGTATTGTAATGTCCTGATTTTTCATTTAATGAAAAATTATTTATTTTGCACGTAGTGTGCACGTGTAATATTTTGGTTGAATTAAGTGTTATGATTATTTTCATCAAGATGAGTAGAGATATTTAAATATGTTCTTTGAAATTATTTTCTTTTAATTAGACAAAAATCATTTTCTTTTTAAAAGCCTAAAGTTAATTTAATTTATTATTTTTAGTATTTTGGCCCATAAACTAAAGCCCATGGATTAATTTATTTTTATACAACTTGTCATGTAGAATACAATTTAAAGACTATTTTATTTTTTATACAAAAGTTTAATGTATAATTTTTGGACCAAGTGGCATGCACGTGCATTGCACGTACACATGCAAATGCACTTCCCAAAGTAGGCCGGTTGCTTCTTTTGGACGGAAAATGGAAATTTTAGTGGTGATCATGGTGTGGTGGTTGCTTGGTTGTGGGTAGTTAATGCAACTCCTACTTTCATCCTAGCCCTCCATTCTCTTTGATTTTTAGTATAAATACCCCCCCCCCTCCCCCCCGCTAGTTTTTCTTGTGCATATTAATCCCTCCAAACCTATAGTCTAAATCATATTATCTAGTAGTGATTTTGTGAGTTAAAAGATTGAGAGTGTGTGGGATTGTGCTTGCAACATCAAGGAGGAAAGGAGAGGCCGGCTACCATCAAGGAGCTCTCGGTGAGGTGTGCTTGGAGGCTTGTGTGTGTTGGATCCTGTAGGCGAGGCAACAAACACTAGAGGGGGGTGAATAGTGTTAATTAAAATAAACTGCGGAATAGATAATTTTTTCTTCGGTGCAGTCGACTTAGTTGTGAACCAGTCGACTGATATGACCAAATAATAGCAAATACAAACAAATCTGTGCAGTCGGCTTAAAGTTGAGACAGGCGACTGAAGACACAATGAAAATACAACTTATACGAGACTGACCAGTCGACTGATAATGTAAGGAGTCGACTGTCCAAACAAGTTTCACAGAACTTAAGTAAACAAAAAGTAAATGCAAGATCAAGAGAAGCAATCACAGAGTACACACGATATATCCTGGTTCGGTCCTTCCGACCTACATCCAGTCCCCAAGCAACCCACTTGAGATTTCCACTATTCTTGAAAAACAAGTTTACAAGAATACCCTACGGCGTTAAGACAACAACCTTGTCTAACCCGTAGTCCTTTCTCTCAACCAGAGAAAGCAGACCCACTCTACCACCAAGAGTGAAACAACCAACTCTACACCCTAGAGTCTAACTCTCCAACCGAGAGCAAAAAGAAAACAGTAAAAATTTACAGTCAACCTATAGCCTTGTTGGTGTTATGTGTTGTAGAACGTGGCTAAACAAAGGTCGACTTCTATACCCAGTACAGAACGAATTCCGATGTTATACTGGACTGAGTGTAGAGAACCAGAATTTTGAAACTGAAAGCTTTTTCTCTTTTTCACTTAGAAATGCTCAAGAATGCTCGGATATATTGAAAAGTGTTGTAAGATCTTTTTCAGTGAGATCTGAACTCTATTTATAGAGTTAGATCTCCTGGACGTTGGGAGACAGTTATCTCAACTGTCAACCAACGGATCTTAAAGCTTTTGAATTTGAAAAATCAATTTTGAAAACAGAAAACGGTCAAAAGCACTCGAACAGTCGACTGGGTTGCCATAATGAGTCGACTGGTCAGAGTTTGAATAAATTTAAACAGTTTTGTACTGCCAGTCGACTGCTAGAAGCATCGGTCAACTGGTACTCAACAGTTAAATTATTTCAAACTGTTTTGACTCTTTTTGATGTTTTTGAAAAACACACATTATAAAATAGTGAGTGTATGTGTGTGTGACGAGGCTTTACAACATACTAAGACTCAACAAAAGTAAAATTACATTGTTTACAAGACATGACAATTTATTGACATATTTGAGCTTGAGGTCTTGAATCTTGAGTCTTGAGTCTTGAATGAAGCTTTGACCATTGTCTTTAGCTGGAGCTTTTGTGCTTGTTCAATTGTTCAGCTGTATAGTAGTAAGTCCTTTGTGTATAGCACCAGTAAGTTTAGCAAAGATACATGTGCAGTGTGTTGTGATCATCAAAATCAAGAATCAACATTCTCCCCCTTTTTTATAATGACAACACAATAGCTGAAAATAACAGAAAAATAATACAAGCATGGTAATGATATGCTCCCCCTATTAAAAACACAACATGCATACACAACATGTATACATAGAGACTTATCATAAAATAGATGTATCAGTCGACTTATTAAATGAGGCAGTCGGCTGAACAGATAAAGAATACACAGGACATATGTGAAACACAAATACAGGAAGATCAGTCGACTTATACTGATATCAGTCGACTTATCAGAGATAAAAAATACACACAGAAATATAAACAAACACAGAAAATAAATAAGACACATACAAACACAGTAAATAAATAAGAGAGATTTTTCTCCCCCTTTGTCATCAACAAAAACAAAAAATAACCAGTCTTTTGCATAAAAGAACACAGAAAAAAATATCTCATACATAAGCTTAGAAGTTCATCAATACATAGAAAATAAAAAATTACATAATAACGAAAAATAATCTTCAATCGTCCTCTTCTGAGTTTTCATCAGCAACTTGAGATGGAGGTGGAAATTGAGAAGTGAAGAGATTGGTTAAGTGGGTAATTTTGGTGTCAAGGGAGTCACGCTGAGAATCAACAGAGTCTGAATGTTTCATAAGGTAATTTACACACTCATAAAGAGTAGGTGGATCTTCATATCTAGCATGAGGACGAGATGAACTAGAGGAGGCTGAAGGTCTAGCAGTAGATGCCAAAGGAACTTGTGAAGGAGGAGGAGACCTAGGGGTTGTTCTAGGAGTAGGATCAAGAAGCTTCATACGGGCTAAACTAGCACGATCGAAGCATTCATACTGCTTAACGACATTGGTCTCGGAGTCGAGATCAATATCATAAGCCGTAAAGACCCTGGTAAGGAGACCTCCAAAGGGTAAGAAATGAATATGATTTTGTTGAAATTTGGAAAAGATGACACGACCCCAATTAATAGCTATTTTACCAAAAATGGCATAAACAGCTTGTTGCAATTCCATAGAATACTGATCATAACTTCCTCTTTTGGGAAGAATGTTATAAGAAAGTATTCTTGCAACTAATTTTGCAACAGGTGTTATATTTTTACTAGTCATTGGGGGTCCTTGATTTGGCAAAAATATTCTAGATAAAAGAGAGAAATCATCAAGGATAATGTCACCTAGATCAAGTCCCTCGTCATCAATACCCATTATTAAATTGATTCTCTCGGGTGTGAGAGTCATCTTGGTATTTTTGACTGAAGAACGGATCACAACATCTCCATCTTTCAATTGAACAACTCTCATGTTCGTATAGAAAAGATAGATGAGTTGAGGGTAATAGTCGGGTTGATTGGCTAAGGAGAGATAGTCTTAAAGACTACAGTTTTGAAAGAGGGGAACTAGATTAAACTTATCTAAATCACCAAAATTGACAAAACGACCCGGAAAAATAACAATGCTACACATTAAGTACCAATGTTCTAACAAATCAGGACTCAACAAATATTGGGAATAATCTTGAGATGAACTAGCATCATGAGACCTCTTAGAACGCTTGGGAGCCATAACAAAAGAGTGTAGAAAGGGTTTTACCAAGAGAAAAAGAGAAAGATCAGCAAGGAGTCGAGCAGCAGCAGCAGATTGAGTCGACTTCTTCTTCTTCTCTGATTAGGGTTTCGAAATTTGGGGGAACGGTAAAAGGTGAAGAAGGAGGCTGGTAAAGGGGTTTTTAACTGGAGATTGATGGCTGAGATTGAAAGGGTAGAGATCTACGGCTGATTTGAATAGTCACGGGTGAAAAGAAGTGAGATTTTTATCTCAAAAACTGTGATGAGTCGTCGCTGAAGACAATTGAACTCGCGACAGTCGACTGGTAGGGTATAGCAGTCGACTTAGTCGAGAAGAGGCTTAATTTTTATATCTGCTGATCAGTCGACTGGATTAAGGATCAGGCGACTGGTCAGAGAACAAAATAAGTATATATTAAAATACAGTACAGTCGACTTAATCAAAACACAGTCGACTTAACAGATGAAATTTTTAACAAATGTCAATAAAATTACATATTCCTAGTTCTCTTCTTAAGTTAATAAAAGTATCTTCTTTAAGGGGTTTGGTAAAGATGTCTGCTACTTGTTTATCAGTAGAGATAAAGTCTAAAGATATATCTCCTTTTAAAACATGATCACGTAGAAAATGATGTCGAATATCAATATGTTTCGTACGTGAATGTTGAATCGGATTTTTAGATAGATTAATTGCACTGGTATTATCACACATAATTGAAGGTTTTTCAAAGAAAATACCATAATCTAATAAAGTTTGTTTCATCCACAAGATTTGTGCACATGCCAAACTTGCAGCGATATACTCAGCTTCTGTAGTTGATAGGGATACGGAATTTTGCTTTTTACAGCACCAAGAGACTAGTGAATGTCCCAAAAAGTGACATGTCCCACTAGTGCTCTTGCGATCAGTTTTACTACCAGCAAAATCAGCATCGCTATATGACAAAAGTTAAAAATTATCGGTGCGTGGATAAAATAAACCATATTCAGATGTGCCTTTAATGTATCTTAAAATTCATTTCAAAGCTTTTAAATGAGACTCTTTAGGACTAGACTGATATCTAGCACATAAACATACGCTAAACATAATATCTGGTCTACTTGCGATAATATATAAGAGTGAACCAATCATACCTCGATAGAGTTTTTGATCAACACTCTTACCTAATATATCTTTGTCAAGGGTAGTAGTAGTAGCCATAGGTGTGGATTTACTACTAGTACTATCCATGTTAAAACGTTTGAGTAATTCCTTTGCATATTTTCCTTGATTAATAAATATGCCATTTGAGGACTGCTTAATTTGAAGTCCAAGGAAATAATTGAGTTCACCCATGTGACTCATCTCAAACTCGTTTTTCATGGTGTTAGCAAACTCTTGACATAGATTATTATTAGTAGAACCAAAAATTATATCATCAACATATATTTGTATGATTAAGATATCATTCTTAACTCTCTTAATAAACAAGGTAGTGTCTACTTTACCTATTTCAAATCCTGTTTCTAAAAGGAAAGTTTTCAGACGATCATACCAAGCACGAGGTGCTTGTTTAAGACCGTATAAAGCCTTTTTCAATTTATAAACATGATCTGGAAATTGTTCATGTTCAAAACCTGGTGGTTGTTTAACATAAATATTTTCTTTAATAAACCCATTAAGAAATGCACTTTTAACATCCATTTGATAAAGTATAAAATTCATGAGACAAGCAAAAGATAATAAAATTCGAATTGATTCTAGTCTAGCAACAGGAGCATATATTTCATCAAAATCTATACCTTCTTCTTGATTATACCCTTGAGCAACTAATCTAGCTTTGTTCCTTACAACTTATCCTGATTCATCTAACTTATTTTTGAATACCCATTTGGTACCAATAACAGTCTGATCAGGAGGTCGTGGAACTAAATCCCATACATCATTCCTTATAAATTGGTTTAATTCATCTTGTATGGCATTCATCCAAAATTCATTCTCACAAGCTTCTTGTATATTTTTCGGTTCAAAATCCGACAAGAATGCTGTATGAGAAATCATATTAACATGTGAACGTGTCTGAATACCATGGGAGATGTCACCAATTATTAAGTCATGAGGATGATCTTTAACTTCAACAAAAGATTTTGGTAAAGTTGAAGATATCACAATAGGATCAGTCGACTTGACAGGTTCTTCAGTCGACTGCTTTACTTCAGTCGACTAGTTTGTTCTAAAGATTTAATCACATTATATAAAGGTGATGAATCAGTTTCATCATCTTTATTTAAATTTGATGAAGGTAGAGATTCATCGAATGTAACATGCATTGACTCTTCAATAGTCATTGTAGACTTATTGAAAATTCTATATGCTTTACTCCTATTTGAGTATCCTAAAAAGAAACCCTCATTAGATCTAGGATCAAATTTGTCTAAATTATATTTTTGTGTTCAGAATAAAACACTTACAACCAAATGTCTTAAAATAAGAAACTTTAGGAATTTTGTTAAAAAACAACTCATAACAAGTCTTCTTTAGCTTAGGTCTTATAAGAATCCTATTTAAAACATAACAAGTTGTAGCAACAGCTTCAGCCCAAAAGTACTTTGGTAAATTGCTTTCAACAAGCATGGTACATGCGCATTCTTGCAAAGTCCTATTCTTCCTTTCAACCACTCCATTTTGTGGTGAAGCTCTAGGAAATGCAAATGAATGTGTTATACCATTCTTGTTGCAATATTCTGTAAATGTTTCATTCTCAAATTCTCCACCATGATCACTTCCAGTAGTGACTATGGTTAGAGATCTTTGATTTTGAATACGTTTACAAAAATTTGCAAATTCATCAAAAGCATCATTTTTATGTTTTAAAAAGAATGTCCAAGTGAATCTTGAAAAATCATCTACTAAAACAAATACATATCTACTTTTATTTAAAGAAGCAACTCTAGTAGGGCCAAATAAATCTATATGAATTAATTCGAGCGGCCTACTAGTAGAAATTACTTCTTTTGTTTTAAAAGTGGATTTGTTTTCCTAGTTGACATGCATCACATAACTTATCCTTTTTAAAGGATAGTTTTGGCAGTCCTTTAACTAGGTTATACTTAGATAATTTTGAGAGATTCTTCATGTTCACATGTCCAAATCTTCTATGCCAAAGCCAAGATTCATTGTTAGAAGCTATTAAACAAAAATTATTTGAAAACTCAATTGTATTCAAACATAATTCATAAATATTGTTTTTGCGAAAACCTTGAAAAATAATATTTTGCATAGTAGAGTCATAAATCAAACATGCATCTTTTTCAAATACTATTTTATACCCTTTATCACACAATTGACTAATACTTAATAGATTATTCTTTAATCCACTAACTAACAATACATTTTCTATAGTAGGGTTAGAATTTTTACCAACCATGCCGATTCCTATGACTTTTCCTTTGTTGTTATCACCAAAGGTAACTGTTCCTCCATCGATGCTTTGGATGGTGGATAGAAGGTTGGCATGTCCTGTCATATGTTTTGAACATCCGCTGTCGAGTATCCAGCGATCTTTCTTGGGTACCTATAAAATATTCAAGGTAAATATGGTACCCTTTTTATTGGGTCCAAAACATATTAGTTTGGGAGAAACCAAACCCATAAAGAGTTTGATTTTCCTCCATAAGCAGGAATATAATTAATAGAATTACACACATTTAATACATATGAATTAATATACGCAATTCTATCATTCTGATTTAAGTTGACTGGAACCCATACAAACTTGTTCTGTCCAGTCGACTTTACAGTGTCCTTCAGTCGACTTCTCGTGTGAGTCAGTCGACTGGATAATACACTAGGTCGACTTATATGAGGTTTTGATCTTGTTGAATAAGATTCAATTCTTCTGGACAGACGACTGATAGATGGGCTCAGTCGACTTAACCGAACATCAGACTTGCTTTTATCACTAAAATTTACTACCTTAGGCTTTTCAAAAAATTCATATAATTTATGTGTAACACTAGAAATAGATGCTGATTTATTTCTACTAGTGTTTTTAGAAGAAGATTCTTTTATAGAAGAATTTTTGAAACCAAGACCGTATTTTTGACTAGATTTTACTTGATGATGAAGGACATCATTTAAATTCTCTTTGCCTTTGTTAAACTTAGATACGTTCTTTGATATCTCTTCATAATTCTTTTTGAGAGATTCAAGATCAGTATCTAAACTTGCAATGCGAGAATTTAAAGATTTCACTTCCTTATCAAGGTTAAGATTTTCTTGAGAAAGTGTTTGATTCACTTTCTCTAGATTCTTAACTCTAATCTTTTCTTTTTTTAACTCTTGAAATATTTCATTAAAGGCATCAAGTAAATCTTCTGAGTCGAAGTCATTACTTACATGATCTTGTGTAGCCATAAAGCACATATTTGCAACTTCATTGTTTTCATCCGTTTCTTCTTCGGAAGAGGAATCACTATCATCCCAAGTTGCTTTATAAGCCTTCTTGTTCTTGGCAAGCTTATTCTTTGAGTATTTATCCTTCTTGAAGTTGGATGGTTTTCCCTTGTTCTTTGCATTTTCTAAGGAACAATCCTTCTTAACGTGACCTGTTTTATTGCACCTGAAACAAGTAGGAGGGTCATTAGAATCTCTATTTTTAGAATTGAACTTACCCTTCTTTAAGAATTTTTTGAATCTTCGAGTGAACATTGCTATCTCCTCTTCATCTTCTTCCTCATCTTCTGAGTCTGTCATGGCTTTAAAAGCCAATGATTTCTTCTTTGCCTGTTGTGGTTCTGCATCCTTCTTTCGATCTTCAAGTTGAACCTCGTATGCCATGAGATTTCCCACAAGATTCTCAAGAGAAAGTTGTGACAAATCATTTGCTTCTTCTATTGCCGTGGTCTTCTTTTTTCATTCTGGAGTGAGTGCACGAAAGACTTTTCTAACCATTTCTGCTTGAGTGTATGTCTTTCCAAGTGCTACAAGAGAGTTTGTGATATCAGTAAATCTGGTGATCATCTCGGACACAGTTTCATTGTCCTTCATTCGGAACATCTCAAACCTGTGAACAAGAACAGAGATTTTAGACTCTTTCACTTTATTTGTTCCTTCACGTGTTACCTCGAGTGTATGCCAGATTTGATGTGCGGTTGTAGCATTTGATACACGGTTGAACTCTTCCTTTGTGAGTGCACAAAATAATGCATTCATTGCTTTGGCATTATTCATAGTTTGGTTCTTTTGATCATCATTCCATTGTGCATATGGTATAGTAGGAGCAGTGTATTCCGTCTCCGTCATTTGCCATATTTCGTAGTTGATTGATTGGAGTTAGATTCTCATTCTGCACTTCCAATAATTGTAGTTTGTTCCATCGAATAGCGGTGGCCTTTGTGTAGATTGGCCTTCATGGTACTGATTAGCATTTGAAGCAGTTGCCATAGCCCGTAACCTCGCTCTGATACCAAGTGTTGGATCCTGTAGGCGAGGCAACAAACACTAGAGGGGGGGTGAATAGTGTTAATTAAAATAAACTGCGGAATAGATAATTTTTTCTTCGGTGCAGTCGACTTAGTTGTGAACCAGTCGACTGATATGACCAAACAAAAGCAAATACAAACAACTCTGTGCAGTCGGCTTAAAGTTGAGACAGGCGACTGAAGACACAGTGAAAATACAACTTATACGAGACTGACCAGTCGACTGATAATGTAAGGAGTCGACTGTCCAAACAAGTTTCATAGAACTTAAGTAAACAAAAAGTAAATGCAAGATCAAGAGAAGCAATCACAGAGTACACACGATATATCCTGGTTCGGTCCTTCCGACCTACATCCAGTCCCCAAGCAACCCACTTGAGATTTCTACTATTCTTGAAAAACAAGTTTACAAGAATACCCTACGGCGTTAAGACAACAACCTTGTCTAACCCGTAGTCCTTTCTCTCAACCAGAGAAAACAGACCCACTCTACCACCAAGAGTGAAACAACCAACTCTACACCCTAGAGTCTAACTCTCCAACCGAGAGCAAAAAGAAAACAGTAAAAATTTACAGTCAACCTATAGCCTTGTTGGTGTTATGTGTTGTAGAACGTGGCTAAACAAAGGTCGACTTCTATACCCAGTCCAGAACGAATTCCGATGTTATACTGGACTGAGTGTAGAGAACCAGAATTTTGAAACTGAAAGCTTTTTCTCTTTTTCACTTAGAAATGCTCAAGAATGCTCGGATATATTGAAAAATGTTGTAAGATCTTTTTCAGTGAGATCTGAACTCTATTTATAGAGTTAGATCTCCTGGACGTTGGGAGACAGTTATCTCAACTGTCAACCAACGGATCTTAAAGCTTTTGAATTTGAAAAATCAATTTTGAAAACAGAAAACGGTCAAAAGCACTCGAACAGTCGACTGGGTTGCCATAATGAGTCGACTGGTCAGAGTTTGAATAAATTTAAACAGTTTTGTACTGCCAGTCGACTGCTAGAAGCATCGGTCAACTGGTACTCAACAGTTAAATTATTTCAAACTGTTTTGACTCTTTTTGATGTTTTTGAAAAACACACATTATAAAATAGTGAGTGTATGTGTGTGTGACGAGGCTTTACAACATACTAAGACTCAACAAAAGTAAAATTACATTGTTTACAAGACATGACAATTTATTGACATATTTGAGCTTGAGGTCTTGAATCATGAGTCTTGAGTCTTGAATGAAGCTTTGACCATTGTCTTTAGCTGGAGCTTTTGTGCTTGTTCAATTGTTCAGCTGTATAGTAGTAAGTCCTTTGTGTATAGCACCAGTAAGTTTAGCAAAGATACATGTGCAGTGTGTTGTGATCATCAAAATCAAGAATCAACAGTGTGCGCGTCGTCTAGGAGGAGGAGCACTCTTGTTGCAAGGACATTCGTCTAGGAGGTTGTTAATTGTATCTTTCTTCAATAAGGTGGATAAATTTTCCCTATTTTTAACATAGGAATGCATGCTAGATTTAATTAGCAAAATGATGCATGAAAATGACTAATAAGAATGCACATTTAATTGAAAAGATCTCTAATTGATTGATTTGTTGATGTGCAAATTATGTGTGTTGCTATTAGTAAAATTCAAGATTGTGTGCAATATGAATATGGTTATAAATTGTGTGAAGAAACCTTTGTTAGAAGCATGAAAAGTTATGTGCAAGATTAGTATATTGACTATGTCGCTTTATGTGCTAAATTGGAAACTTTGTATGCCGTTGTAACGAATAAATTGAGATGCAATTTTTATGTTTGGAAAATGAATAAGAGTAGAGAATTGGTGTAGAGATTAATGAAATTATAATGTCAAAAAAAAAAATGTATTAGTAGTAGTATATCACATTAACCAAATTGTATGGTAGAAATGTGTTAATTATTGAGAAAAATATGTTTAATTATTTAAGAAAATTATTTTTTATATAATGGAATAAAATTCATGGTGGAAATAATTAATTTGGATTTTTACAGTATGTTAGTAAGAACAATGTGAAATGCAATATTGTTGAACGTCGAAATGTTCTAAATAACAGAGAGTATGGGTTAAATGAATTTGAATTAAGCTAGTGACAACACGAGTGCGTAGCTCAAGTGGTCGGGATGGCTCTGATCGCTACAGTGGTTTCGGCCTTAAGGTTACGGGTTCGAATCCTTGTGACACTATTTTGTTTCATAAATTTTTAAGTGTATAGATCAGCGGCCGAGAGTATTTAATACTCTCAGCGCCTCATTACACTGCTGGTGCAAGCGTCCTAGTGGCTGTGCCTTCGGCTGTCTTCTCTGTGGTGCTGGGTTCGAATCTGGGGCTCGGCAGTTAAGAAAAAATATTTTTTTTGACGTTTTTGTGATAAAAAAATTATGAAAAAAATATAGTTATTCTCCTAAAAATACATGGGACTTATTAAAAATAATTTGGGAATGATTTACATAAAGTAAAGTATAATTTGTGACTAAATGAGTAAATAGAACTATAGTTCTACATTGATATTCTTTGTGAAATTGTATATTGCAAAAATGACTTGAAATGAAGGATTAGAGAATTAATGTGGCAAAAAGAAATTATATAGTGTGATGCGATGCAAATTATTCTCATTTGAGAGTAGTGTGAAAAATATGAAATGTGAATATTCGTTAGTGATGTGAATTTCAATGTGAAGGTAACATTTCATGAGTTACATGATGAATAACTAAAATTCATGTATAGTTATGGACTATTTTGAACGAATTAGAAATCATGATTTGAAAAGAGAAAACTTTTGAGTATGACAAATCAACAAATGAATTTAAGAGTTGGAAATGCTCATTTTGGAAATTGTGAATTGAAAATTGAAACAAAAAGAGTAGCTAAGTCTCCCCCGGCATTTGGAAAGAAATGAAATGAAAATTGAAAAGAAAGACCAAGGTTGGTCATGTTTGAATGAATGAATAAGTTCGGTTTAGTGGAGAGGCTAACTCTAGAGCTTTGATTTTTGTTCACAATTTTGATAAGAACTAAGGATTAGTACATAGTGGAGACGTGATGAAAGTAGGAGAAAAACACGAGTATGAGGGCCATCGGATTAGCGGTGTGAGAGTGATCCACAGGCTGCCTGCTTGATGCGTCAAGACATGGCGTGGGCACTACTCCAGAATTATCGTCCCGGTGGCGACGCTTGTGGGATGTTTGGTGACTGCAAGAGGATCGTGTGCCATGAAGTGAGGCTGAGTTGCCACAGGCTTGTCTTCACGATGCGTCGTGACATGACGTGGGATTCCCCTCCAGAATTTTCTGTACACGTGCTTGTACTCATAGATCATCTAAGATACCTACCGTAATTACAGTAGTAGATTAAGTCATGGCGAGGGATCGAACCCTACAAAGATGAAGAACGATTAAGGACTTGCCCTCGGACCTATGTAGTATGGGATGCATAGAATCCGAACAAGTGCGCATTAGTGTCATGTAACATAAATAACTGCATTAAGGACTAAGTGCACAATCACAACACGACATCAATAGGGCAGTCCCTTTAGTTTGATATGTGACAAGTTTGTGTTTGCTAAATATGGAAAATAAGTTATACTATTTCCGGCATAGAGAGGATGACCGTGTATAATGATCGTCGGTTGAATAAACTTACATACAGATTAAAGAGGAACAAATGCTTAAAGATTATTCAATGTTGTTGTACATTTGTTTTATTGTTGTAAAGTTTACTTCCGCTGTGCAGTGTAAATTGTAATGTATTCATGTAAACTCTGATGTAAAGTGAAAAGTTCAAATTTCCTTGTAAAATTGTACTAAAGGAAGCGGAAAGATCCTGTAGAACATCTCGAATTCAGTGTATTTGGGATTCGGGGCGTTACACTGGGTGTCTCTCCTAGTGGGCCTACTCAATCACTTTTTATGGGCTGAAAAGAAGCCCATGTCCTGTAGAGGGGCATGGAGAAGGCCGGACCTATTAAGAAGGCTCGTTATGATTAATCTGCCTGTAGAAGCTTTGAGATCTGTGATGGAATCGTACGACCCTATTTCACTGCGATTTTTACAATCATCATAAGCCCCCACTCCCGGAAGAAAATTTTCTTGGCTTTCGGGGAGTATTACGTCTTACTTTTGGACTATGGAGTATAATCTTAGCCGTCAGAGTGTTTGGAAATACCTGAAACTGATATGTGGCTTCTGAAGGCAGTGTATATCTTCCTGAGTTTTTCCAATTTTTTTTGAATTTTTTCGATTTTTTCCAGAATTTTTTGGAGCTTTTCCCAAATTTAAAATCACTTTTTCAAATTTTATAATTAATAAATCCAATTTTAAGTTATTTTTTAAAATTTTAAATTAAAATTTCAAATTTAAATAATCATTTTTGGATTTTAAAAAAATTTTTGGTATATTTTGTGAATAATCAGAGCTAGGCATGCTTTTTGATGCGATCAGCATCGTTTATCACGGGGGACTCATGCGCTGATGCAATCGAGGGGCTCAGATCTGATTGTTGTGATCTGTGGTGACGTGATGCAATTTGGAGCGTCCATCAATGGTCGGCTTGCCCGCTCAATGAGATCAAGCGGTGGAGAAGCGAGCGAAGCTCTGAGGAAGAAGAAGGGCGACGTGGTTCTATCTTGTGTGCTGATCGTGCCCTTGCTCGAATCTTGGAGCGATCCAAGGGTCAATAGTCACAGTGGGGACCCCTTAGCTTGGCTAAAAATTTTGCCGAGCTATGGCAATTTTTTTCCAACTCTGAGGGTTCGCTGAGCTATGGAGCTATTGCCTCTTGGATTTCTCGCGGAGCTATTTACTCTTGACTCCACCAAGCTATGGAGGGCAAGCAACGGTCGAGCTCTGGAGTTCAAAGCACGGTCGATCTATGGCCTTCGAGCTTTGGTGGGTGTCTCGCCGAGCCATGAGAAGCTTTGGGCTAGCTATGGAGCCTCGACTTCGCCGAGCTATGGTGATGGCTTTGGGCGTAGAGTTTAAGAGGCTTCTCGTCGCTGTGGTGAGCTATGATGGTCGGTGCTCTGCCGCACTATGAGCATTTTGAAGCTTTGCTAAGCTACGGGGGTGCTTCGCTGAGCTATGGTGATGCAATTTGGCCGAGCTATGAGCTTCACATTTTGGCCGAGCTATGGCCTTTGAATTCTCTGAGCTACCAGCTTGTGTTATCAGAGCTTTGGTCGAGTGCACTGTTCTCGAGTGAATTGGGCGAGCTAAGGGTTGAGGTCGTTGGATAGCTATGAGCTCGACGAGATGTGGATCCTCCTCCGAGCTATAGGAAATTGAAGCTTCGCTGAACTACGATGTTCGAGTTTTGGCACAGCTATGGAGGTTGCGGTTTGGCCAAGCTACGAGCTTCACGTTTTGGCTGAGCTATGGAGGCTGAGCTTCGCCGAGCAATGGACATTGAGCTTCGCCGAGCTATGGACTTAGCATTTGAGATAGCTTGCCAAGCTATGGACTTTGCCTTTGAGATAGCTCGTCGAGCCATGGACATAGCGACTAGAGGTGATGAGTTTGCGACCTCTTGGAGCTTCGTCGTCGTGTTGCGATTTGATGTTGATGAAGCCATCGACCAGGAGTTCTTAGGGAGTTTTGTTTGGAGCCCTTTTTTGGAAGGAGTTTGAGGAAGAAGAAAGAGTTACGGGTTCGGAGTTGTAGGTCTGGAAATCATTCCTGCAACCCATTTAGGTCCATATCTTTTAGGATTTTGGGTATTTGAGTTTGGTTTGCGGATCTGAACCCGACCCGAACCCAAATTCTTCTTTTCCTCTCCTTTTGAACCGGTGAGCTCTTGTTAGGGATTTTTCACATTTTTGGGTTTGCACATTCTTGGAGTTTTTGGTTGAAGCTTTGAATTGGCAAGGAGCTTGCCTTGTTCGGATTTGAGTCTTCTTCGACGGAGTTCTTTTCCTTACCCCAAGGTAGGAGTGCTAGGGTTTTTGGATTTGATCACCTCTTTGAAGTTTGAGTTGATTTTTTGAGCTTGATCTTGGTTGATAGAGGTTGAACGAATTTGGGGACTTCGCGGGGCTAGTAGATTTTGTCACATGGAAGCTTCATTGGAGATGGGTTTTCTTCTATTGGTGGTGAGTATGACGTCCACCAAGTGTTTGTAAAATTGTTCACCCCATCATGTCCACTAAGTGTTTGTGAAATTGTTCACCTCATCATGCCCACCAAGTGTTTGTAAGATTGTTCCCCTCATCCTGTCCACCAAGTGTTTGTGGAATTTTTTGCCCCATCAGGCTGTTTCTTTCATCGACCAAGCATTGTAATGTTCATTCATTTTGCCGGTCGACTGACCTGTTGCTAAGTTACTGTTCTTATTGGACTTGGTATAGTGTGATCTGACCATTGAATCTTGTGGAGGGCTCAGATCCTACCACGTGGCGGTTTGATATCTGGGGTTCTATAAATAGGAGTTGATTTCCCCTCACACTCCTTCATTTATACTTTTCACTTTCTCTCTCTAGAAAATTTTGAGAGCTTCCCTCTTTAGAAGTTGCGGTGTTTTACCGAGCAGGGCTGGTGGTTCATTTGGTGTTCGAACGGTGGTGCTAGTTTCTAGCTGTAGATTCGTCGTTTGCCATTACTTTGACTAGGTAACATTCTTACGATCGTCATTTATTATGTCTAGCATTTCGTTGCCCTGCACTTCTCCTAGATCGGTTAGTCTAGATGCAGATGATGGTATTGTGTTCAGCCCCTTCGGCGGAAGGGAGCTTGGGTGTGATGCGGTCGTTCCACTATTGTGGAAATGATCGTTGAGCCTGAGAGAGATAGGGGATGCGCACTTAAGACCCCGTGTTCCTTATCCCAGAGCTGATTAGGGAGTATCCTGTAGTTGACCAAAAGTTTCTTAGGAGTGGCATGGAATATAACAAGCCAGAGTCCATCTACACTACTGAGGCTAATTATGCCACTACCATTCTTTCACGGGGTGAGCTTGTAGTGATTAGAATGGGTTTTGGCATTTCTTGCGAGTACAGCTTACTCCTACCAGGTCTTGGAGTTAGGGCTTGTTACACCATGTCTAAGGAATACTGTTTCTTTCTGTGCGATTCCTTCTTCACGGGGCTTCGCTTTCCCCTTCACCCCTTCCTTCACCCCTTTGTTAAAGAGTTTCTCAACTGGTATCAGCTGTGTCCGGTGCAGCTGGTGCCGAACACGCAGAGGCACGTTTTCGGATTTGTCTTACAGTGTCACCAGCTCAGAGCTGAGCCGAGTCATGTGGTGTTTAGACGTCATTTCAAACTCATGAAACTCAGCAAAATGGAGGAGCATTTGTTTCTTATCCCTCGTAAGAATTTGGGGTTAGTCGATGCTCCTTGCTCAATTAGGTGTTGGAAAGAGAAATTTCTTGTTTTTCGCAGCGCTGAGTCATGGGGAATCCCCACTACATGGAGGGGAACGGTTCCCTTGGCAGTGAGAGCGGGGTCGGTAATGACCTTGGAAGAGAAGAGTGTTAGTGATGCCCTTCTTGGAATGAAGGTGTTGGTGTGGCAAGACATCACTAACAAAGTACTCTTTGAAGGCGGTCTTGGGCCGGCAGTTTCTAGTACGGTTATACCGTTGTTGCTTTCATGCCGTGTTATCCATACTTTTGTTTCTTATTTATTTTTTAATCTATGCCTTTGTTGCTTTCATTTGGTCTTACGAGTTTTAACTCCTTCGTGTTTCACCTTGCAGGAAGAACGACATGGATTACGAAGACCTTCTGGTAGATTTGGATGCACTGTGTAACAAGAGGGAAAATGAGTCGAAGAAGCGGAAGAGGTCGGCTGTACATCCTTCTCCTTCCCAGGACTAGCTGCCCCGGGCCCCTACCGTGCGGACTGAGCTCCCTACAGAGGTACTGCCTGCTGCTAAGGCAGGTTATTCCTTAGATGCGGTCGTGGTGAGTGCAGTGTCACGTCAGCCCTACTGACTACTATGGCTGCTGTGGTACTCGCTAATCGGGAGGACATGGTCTATACTCCTAACTGGAATGTGAAACCCTAAGAGAGCTTTTTCGAGAACTCTACCGCTTGCCTTAAGGCCAGCCACCACATTCCTACTCTAGCTGACAGAGAGAGGCTGAAGATGGAGTCCCCTGAGAGATCGGTCTTGGAGATTACGAGGACACACATGACGGTATGATTTAGTTCCCTTTGTTCCTTAGCTTGTGCTTTCCTCCCTCGCATTATTATGTTTTAACCGTTTTCTCCTTGTTTCAGGCGATATGTCACTTCGGACATTTGGTTTACTTCTATGCGACCGAGGAGAAGAACCTGAGGGCCCATATTTCTACACTGAGAAGGACAAGAAGAAAGCCGTCAAGGATTCAAAGGCGAAGTAGTAGGAGTTGAGGAAGAAGGAAAGGGAGGCACGCCTTGAGTTGGAGGCATTGGCGGCGAGTAAAGAGGGGATGCGCCTTGAGCTAGAGGCGTCAAAGGAGAGGGCGAAGGCACTGGAGAAGAGGAATGCCGACCTTCTACTAGAGTTGGAGTAGGCTCGCGCTGATGCGGCATCAGAGCTGAAGGTCGAGTGGCTAAGGTTCATGCTGAGTGTAAGTCCAAGTTGCAGAGGGTGATGCATAAGTCTTTTCCCACAGCGATTTCACATGTGGCATAGTGTGTTCTCGATTTCGACGCGAAAGGCTACCATGTGACTTTTTGACCTGGTGAGCCCCTTGGTACGGGCAGGAAGGATGATGGCGGAATCGGCACTCCAGCGGCCAGCGCGAGGAGCAGCTCCGGAAAGAAGGACAAGGGGAAGGAAACTACTGGGGGTTCCTTGTCTGCGGTGGTGCCCAAGCAGGTAGATGCCTGATTCACCTTTTTATGCCCGTTTTCTTTCAGGCTTTCTTTATTTGCCTTTGTTTCGGACTTGTAGCTACTTTCTGTGATGCCTAATTGCGGGCTGGCCACCGCATTTCTATATCTTCGTTTTAGTGGTTGAAAAACTATCTTCCAGATTTGTTACCATTTTTTATATTGCGTTGATGTGCTTTGAAGCGACGCTTGCCCGTGACATCTAATATTTTGTCTTTTTGTTTGACCATGCTTTTGGAATTGTTGACAGATGATCGTGGGATCCGGTGAGAACCCCCGTAGTGACAAGGTAGAGCGCCTTCGCAAGCGACTGTGCATAACAGAATTGGTAGTTGACCGTTTGCGTGTTTCAAAGGATGAATGGTTGGAGTCTGTTTTCCATAAGTTGGCGCTTATCGAGAGTGATTGAGAGTTAGCACTCTTATAAACCAATCATCTTGCCAACTTGCCACTGCCTTCGAAAGTGACTAATGATAATATTGGAGAGTGTGCTCTACTCAGAGAATTAGTTGTCGAGAAAGACTTGGAGTTGTATCGCCTTCAAGAGAGACTTGGTGGGTTACGAACGGCAAGCATCTCGCACGTCGTCGATGTGAAAAAGGAATCAATGGTTGAAGTGAAGGAAGACACCACGACTAATGTGAAAGAGAGTGCAACGGTTGGAGGAGTAGGGTCAATCGTTGGGAGAGTGGCGCCAATAGTGCCGGTGCCCCCTCGACATCCTGGCAATGTCCAGAGCGGCGCATCGGCTTTGTTGAGTTTGACTTTGGCTGGTGGAGAGTCATGCGCCTCGTGTGCCAGCCAGCAATCTTAATCCATGGGGTCGACGTTTTCTGCCAAAGATGTTGGCGGTCAAGAAAAAGCGGTGGCCGACAGGCGACCCACAAGGAGGCTCGTATCTCTTAGGAATAACGTCTCTCGTCCACAGAGTCGAAGGGACGGCTTATAGGTCAAATGGTATGATTCATAATTTTGTACTTGTAGATATCTGTAGCACCCTTGGATCTGAGCATATGGGTTTGTAATAGTTCTCTGACTCTTGATGAAATCTCTTTGCTTGCTTGATCCTTGTGGTGCACCTTGTTGTCGATATTGATGGACCATCGATTGAATTCTTTGTGGCTAAATAACAGGGCTTGGTGTAGCCCATGTTTTTCATTTTATGTATTTTTGGATGTATTTTCTTTTATTGGGTATTTATTCATCTTGTATTTTTTCTCCGGCTCGTTTTTGAACCATGTATTGGATCTTCAATTTCTTTCAATATATTTATCTATTTGATTTTTGCCTTTATTTGATCTTCTTGATTCCATTGTCTCGTATTATTTCATCTCTGTTTGATCCGGTTATTATTTTTTATCCCCATTATTGAAATTGTTCATGTCCTATTTTATTTACTCATTTTATTTCCCACCTCTTTATTGGAGCTTCTCAATTTAAACCTATACCTCTTGTTGAATCTTTTAATAATAAACCCTATTCTAAATCCCGGTTGGATCCATATAAAACCAATAACCCAATAACTCGTTAGCCCATTTACCCATATACATCGAAACCCTAATATCCCCACCTATATATTACTACCCTGTGTAAATCGTAACCCTATTATTCAAATCCATCAGCCGCTCAACTCTCTCTCTCGCTCTCTCTCTCTCTCTCTCTCTTCCTATCATCCATGTTCACCCTGCTCCTGACTCCCCATTTGGTGTGCCCCAGCATCGCGCCGCCCTTGCAGTCAGCCTCTCAGCTCGATCCCCTTGTTGCGCCGCCATCCTGTCCGACTGCCACCCTACACCACAGTGCCAGCAGCGACCGCACATCACCTCCCCCCTCTCGGCCATCCCCCTGGTCGACGTCGCTCATGTCGCCTTCCGCCCTCGCGACCCCAGTCGCGCCGCCAGTGAAGCCGACAGCCAGCGCTAACTCCCCCTGCGCTGTGCCCCTCCTCTCTACGATAAGAAAATAGTAACAACGGCATCTTCATCCACTGCCGTCCTCATTTTCCCATGCATACCCCTCCGCTGCCCTCTCTTGTGTGTGCATGTTGATCTTGTAAGTTTGTGAGTATTGGGTCTGTGTGATCGCGTGTTCGTAATTTGGGATTCGTTTGTTGAGATCGTTGCCCGAGAATCCGTTCCTATTATTTTTGCTCTTGCTTCGTCATTTTCGTCCTCAATAGTAAGGCAAGTAACTTGTATTCTTTTTGTTGTATAATACAAGTACTAAAAACCGCATGTAGTGTAGTTGCTTCAAAATTTATTCCCATGAAATCCCTTGATTGATCTTGTCTCTAGTTGTTGATCCATCTGTTGTTGTCTCGTCACACACACGACATGAAATAACTTAGATATAATAGATTCTTGATGTATACATGCATGTTGTTGGTGATCCATGACGTGTTTTATGATCTTGTATGCTTGATGTGTTAGTCGTAGTATAACTTGTTGTAGGCTTGTTAGATACCCTATACCATATTGCTTAGACATCTAGTATACTATATTTCGTGTTTTATTATGATTTGGATGTGTTTCATATGAACTAATTGATTTTATGCACGAAGAATATTTCTGTCTTTTCTGTTACCCCATTTTTGTTCAGTATTTTAGATCCTATTAAGGTCAGTATATGAAAATTATTTGTGAATATGAATTATAGAGAATTCTGTCCACTTTCCAGATTTTCTGACAGATCTCAGTTTCGATTTATGAATTTCAAGTTATGGCTATTTTACCACAGAGGTGTAGAAAACTACAGATTCGGTTTTAGATAAATTATGGAGAGTAAATTTTTTTTATTTTGATGTTAAAGATAATATTTTGATCCAATATCTTACTGCTTTCTGATTTTACTTGACTATTCTATCTATATTGGAAAATTATGAAACTTTATTTTCTGATACTAAACATACTAGGGAATACCTCAGATTTTTCTTAGATTTAATCAGTTAGATTTTATGCTGTTTTTCTGTTTATGAATACAAACATCTGATTTCTGGCTGAACATATTTTCTGGATACAACTCTGTTTTGAGCCATGTTTTTGTGAAATACCATATGACTTATATATATTTGCTGTATTCGATCGGGAGTCTACTTTCTAAACTTTCTGACGGATCCAGATTTGCATGTCCGTGGCAACGGGAATCCCAGATTTGGTGCAATACTGTCTTGCTGTCCAGAACTAGAATTTTCGTTGTCTTAGTCTATTTTGAGTCTTTTATCACCCGTTCATGTCCTTTATTCAACTTGTTCTTGTTCCTTGTCATCTTACCATATTTCTTGACTTGTTTGTACATGTCTATGCTTGCTTGAATAATAATAACACGAAACTAAGCTGGGGTTTAAAGGGAAAGATCTAATAGTTGGAAATACAGAAACGTGTACTCGGAAGGAGATCTATAGATCCTACGTGACTACTTGATACTTGATACTTGGAGCTTGATACGTGATTACTTGACACTTGCACACTTGACACGTGATACTTGGTACTTGGAGCTTGATACTTGATTACTTGATACTTGTTCCTTAGTACACTGCCCTCTATGATCTACTATGAAATCTAAAATGAAACTATTTGAATGTAGCAAGCACGTGGTAAAAACCGGGGTTGCATGAACTTCTACCTAGATAGGACTAGATATAAGACTTAAACATGATCACTTGGCACTTGCTACTTGTATTCGATTCTTGACGTTTGCTACTCATTACCGTTACATGATACTTGTTTACTTGATACTTGTTACATGCCACTTGTACTCGTTCATCTTACTATGCTTGTTGTTTCTGTTCTTAATTTGTGTTAGTCCTCTATTTTGTTGTTATATCTGTTCCATGCTATTCTTGCTTCTGCTGTTACTCTATTCCTGTTTCTTTTTCTTTGTACTTGTGCCTACACTACAAGCAGACTGTAACTTGCAATGATAGGAGTTTTGTTACTCTTTTCTTTTTCCTGCAAATTGTTAAATTAGAGATTATGGTGATCAGCTGTCCGTTGGAGTAGGTGATCTGAGATTCTAGTTGGCTGGTGATTTTTACTATATCTATTTATTTCTTGTTACTTATCCTGAATAATTGTACTTGGTTACATGGATTATTTTGTATTGGGCTTTTTATCCCAGACTTGATTATTTGAAATTCAGTATTCTTGTTCATTTTCAAGTAATCTTGTTGACTATATTGATTCAGTTATACATGCGTGGTTGAATATTCCTTTTGTATATATCTTGTTTATACTTGTGCTTGTTGTAAACATCTGACAGCTTATGAATGGTGAAAGCCATTCACTGAACTTAGTCACGTATTCGTATTCCTGTATCTCCTTTTGGGAAGTGAGGGCATGACACTTGGAGTCTGTTGTGTATAGCTGACGAACTATCGACGGTGCGTGACAGAGTTAAACGCAGATATAGCCGTTTGATCCGTCATGTTTAGGGAGCCAGCCCATAGTCCGAATCGATTATAGAACCTGCCGTTAGTACCCTGCAAGTTTATAGAGGCGGCCTTAGGGATTAAACATTTTGCAAGAAGTTATGGGGTTGTTGGAAGGATTCGCCCGAGCCAATAGTGGTAAGCGAGATGTTGAAATCATTGTTCTGAGTCAACGGGTCGCTGGTCTCGGGTGGTGATCAGAGTATTGAATTCGTTGTTGGAAGCCAACAAAGTGTTTGATTGGGCTTGTAAATATTTGTAGTGACGCTGGATCTAAATGCATAAATTTGCGTTAGTTCTATGATTCGAAGAATTCTTGTCATATGCTTGATCATTTTTGTCAAGGTTGATGTTTCATCATCTGGGTTCTTTGTAGCTAAATAACATAGCCTCAAGTCTGTTGCATATAGCTAACGAACCGTCGACGGTGTGTGACGGAGTTTAGAACTTCTTCGTCTTGAACTTAACTAGTTGTAGGAGCAACTCTGAGGGACAATCGTTTTCCAAACTTGCTATATGGGTCCTCCGACAAATTGTGAGAGTCAGATCGAGTGGAGAGTTGAACTCTAAGTGTTGCTTTTACAAGTGATACTGGAGTAACTGCGATCCACGATTTTGGACCTCCTAATCTGTCTTCAAGGAATTTTAACTAATTTCAGGAACAGAACGAATGGCGAGTTGAAATCTGAACATACTTAATTGCAGGTTGCTAAAGTAATTCCGAGCCATGGCTATGGATTCCGAACTTGTTAGTTTAAGTATTAACAGGTTGCAGGAGCAGATCGAATGGCGAAGTGCACTCTGAACTTGCTTTTTTGCAAATTGCTATTGTATTTTTGACCCATGTGTATGGACTCTAAACCGGTCATGGAAGCGCTAACGGATTGCAGGAGCATATCGAATGGTGAAGTGCACTCTGAACTTGCTTTATTGCAAATTGCTAGAGTATCTTCGAGCCATGGGTATGGACTCCGAACCCGTCTTATGGAAAGCTTGTAATGAGTTTTTAGCACCGCTCTAGGTGTAAGTTGGGCGTTTAGCTCGTTGTTTACTAGAATGAAATTGAACAAGATGTTTAAAAATGAACTAGCTAATTTCATTGAAAAATAAACTAAGGGGCTGTTTTAATGGTTGGCCCTTATTACATGCATGACCGTTAGTAAAGCAGTCCTTATTGAAAGGAAAAATAAATGACTGCTCTAGTGGCTGACCTTTATTACAAGTCTTTTTTAAATAAAAAAATTTAAAAAATTCTACTGTCAGGAGAGGGCATTTCCGGCACTCTCGTTGTACTTTATGAGGTGGTCGGCATTCCAAGTTCTAGGTATCCTCTCCCCCCAGGTCTTCAAGTCGATGTGACCCTGGGCGAATCACTAAAGAGACCTTGTATGACCCCTCCCAGTTAGGAGAGAGCTTTCCTTTTCTCCGCGAGATCGAGATTTCGAGTTTATGCAAGACAAGGTCCCCCCTCTTTAAGATTGGTAGGGCGGACTTTCTTGTTGTAAAACTTCTCGACCCTTTGTTGATAAATATTTCTCCGTAGGGCTGAATTTTCCCGCACTTCTTCAATGATGTCGAGGTTGGCTCGCAGATTGTTGGAATTTTGCTCTTCATTGAAGGAAAGAAGATGGGGAGATGGTAATCCAACTTCCAAGGGGATGAGTGCATCCGAGCTGCAGGCGTGGAGGGTGACTCCTCCGTGGGTGTTTGCTTCGTGGTTCTGTAAGACCATAACACACTTGGCAGCCCTTCAACCTACATACCTTTCATAGCTTCTCCCAGTCTCTTCTTAAGGCCTTTTAGAATCTGTCGATTTGCGTTTTCAACTTCCCCATTAGTTTGGGGATGTGAGACTAAGGCGAAGCGTTGAGTGATTCCCAAATCCATACAGAATTGGCAAAAAAAATTTCATGTGAATTGCGTGTCGTTATCTGAGACGAGTAATCGGGGGATCCCAAATCTGCAAACAATGTTCTTCCAAAAGAACTGCTGGATTTTTTGCTCGGTGATTGTGGCTAGCGATTTTGCTTCGACCCATTTTGTGAAATAGTCGATCGCAACCACTAAAAAAAAAATCGGCTCGCTGCTGGTGGGAATAGTCCAAGCAAGTCTATTCCCCACATGGCGAAGGGAATGGTGCTAGACATAGAGCTGAGGATTTCTTGAGGTACATGCTTGATTGCTTAATGCTTCTCACAGGGGTTGCACTGGCGAACATATTTTTGTGCATCATTGAGTAGTGTGGACCAATAGTACCCATGATTGAGTATCTTTCGTGTGAGAGATCTTGCCCCTTGATGGCAACTTCTGATCCCTTCATGTTGTTCTTTGAGGGCGTATTGCACTTTTCCTGGAGTGAGACATCTGAGATAGGGCCTACCATCGACTATGGTGTACGAGCATTTGTATAGGAGTCCTACCAGGAGAGTGTATCTTTTCCTCTTTGCCCTTGTCTGGATCCTCCTTGCCTCTTTGCGATCTTTAGGGAGGATTCCCTTGTCGAGAAAATCGACTAGGGGTTTCATCCAACAATTCAGATATTTGGGGTGTGATGGCTGTTAGCTCCAACTCCTCCTCTTTGATGCTTGGCTTGAGAAGGACCTCAATGAGGACTGTGGTGTCTAGCCCATCGAGAGATAAGGAAGCTAACTTGGAGAGGGCATCTACCTGCCTTTTTTTTTGCGGGGAATGCGAGTGACATTGGCATCTCTGAATGCCGTTAGGAGTTTCTTTACTCGCAATAAATACTTGGCCATGCGGTCGTCCTTGGCTTCATATTTGCCTTCGACTTGGTTAACAACTAACTGAGAGTCACTAAACATCTCGATTCTCCGTGCGCCTGCTTCTCGTGCTAAACGGAGACCAGTGATTAATGCTTCGTATTTTGCTTCATTGTTGGATGTAGGAAATTTGAGGCACAATGAATATTGGAGAGTAAACTTATCGGGCCCGAGCAAAATGATTCCTGCTCCACTTCCTTCGAGGCAAGATGACTCATCTACGTAACTTTCCAAAGCAGGGGGTTTTCGTCTTCCTCGGGGAAGTCCGTAATGGTGGTTTCCATAATGAATTTGGCCAAGGCCTGGGCCTTGATGACCATTCTTGGTCGGTAGCTGTTGTCATGTTGACTCAGTTCAATGTACCACTTCATCAACTTTCCAGAACTTTCAGGTTTGAGGAGCACTTGCTTGAGCGGCTGGTCAGTGAGGACACATATGGAATGTGCTTGGAAATAGGGTTGGATTTTTTGAGCTGCTGTGACCAGTGCATAGGCCATCTTCTCCATTTTTGAGTAACGGAGTTCTGCATTATGGTGCACCTTGCTCACTTAGTAAATTGGTTTCCGAACCCTATCTTCTTCTCTGACTAGGACGACACTAAGTGTAACCCCTGTTTCCATTAATACGTATTTTTAAAAATATTTTCCGTATTTAAACCATCAATATCTTATGATTATTTTCCTTAATTGATTTTTATTATTTTAACCACTTTTATAAACTCAATTCTTTATTATAATCCCAAGTTGCATTTTGATTTTATTATATAATTAATGTGAGCCCAAATTGTATTTTGATTTTATTATGTATTTTGAAACCCAATTATTATTCTAAGCCCAAGTTACACTATTGATTTTATTGAGCCCAAGTTGTATTTAGATTTATTATTCTGAAATCCAATTGTTTAATTCTAAGCCGAATTTCGTATTTGCTTTTAATTAAATATTCTGAAGCCCAACCCAAGCTATATTGATATTATTTTATTTAGAGCCCATTTATTTGAAGCCCAAGTCCAGAATCCATATAATTGTACAGAATTATTATACACATATCCCTATACAATTCTCCACACCCCCACTCTTTTGTCACGTACCCCAACTCCCCACTCTTTTCCCGTACCAGCACTTTCCCCATACTCTCTTAACTACCCCCACTACCCCCATTATCTTATTATATTAAAGTACCCCTTCCCCGTTTCCCATCTTCTCCCTCCTCTGATTTTCAAAACCAAACAGAACAGAACAAACCCAACAGAACTCCTCTCTCTTCCACTTCGTCTTTCACTTCCCGCTCTCATCCCCGAGTCCTCCCTCCGTTCGTCTCCTCGTCAAACTCCGCGCCCGCCGCTCATCTCCTCCGCAGAACCCCCCGACCTCGCTTCAACTCCACTACCACAGAAGAGAACCCACAGTTGAGCACTCCTCCTCGTCCTCACCCTCCGCTCGCTCAACCTCCATTCGTTCGGCAACCCCCACCCTCGTCGACGCCGCTCAAGCCATCGTCGCCCTTCCTCTCGAGCTCGCCGACGCCGCAAGCGCTTCCCACTCGTCCACTGCCGCCGCCATTGCCAACCCCAACCTCAAGCTTCGACTCCTCCATCGCCGAAGCTCCATCCCGCCAGCATCGCCAGGCCCCGTAGCCCATCGCCGTCGTCTTCCCCGTTCGTCCACCAGTCGAAGCTCATCATCCCGAAGCTCCGCCTGAGACTTCGCTCCCCAGCCGCCCGCCATCCAGTCGACCCCGCAACACCCTCGAGCGCTTCCCGCTCGAGTTCCGTCCCCATTCCTCAAATCGCGCCGCCCTCCCACGCGTTCTCTCCTGCTCGCGCTCTCTCTCTCTCCCTATCTCTCTGTTCTGTGAAAGTGTAGAAGAAGGAAAGCTCTCTCTCTCTCTCTTTTCTCTCTCTGTCTTGCCGTGAAGAAGAAGAGTGGATTTGGGGATTTATTGGTTGCTGTTTAGTTATTTTGGTGGGTTGGTGTCTGTGTGGAGAAGAAAACAGTATTGCTGTGGGTGTTGAATTGCTTGGGTACATTGTTGCTGTTGGTGTTTTGATGTTTGGGTTGTATTGGGAATTGTGAAGGAGTTGACCAATATCTTGGAGTTTGCTTTTGGAGTTGTTGCTGTTGCTAATTGGAGTTGCTGATTTTGGCGTGGCTGCCATACACATTTCACACGTATTCTACTGCCCGGGATACTGATCCCGTTATTCTATCTTTAAATTCATCGTCGTCAAATACAGGCAAGTGTCACTTGTACAAATTTTATTTGTTCTAGTACAAGCCTTTGTAAAAATACCGCAAGTATATTATTATTTGACTCCAATTCGCATTCATAAGTCGAATTGATAACCGTTTCCATACATAATCCGTATCCCGTATTCGTACAAGATCACGAATACTTTGTTGCCAGTCCGTTGCATGAACACGACACACATATATACTATTATACATGATGTTGTGCATGAATTGCTTGTTATTAGGTTGCATGTTGTTATAATATCTCTATTCTTGTTTAAGTGTTATGCATGTCATTAGTCGCATCACATGTTCTATAATATGTTTCCTGCCTCGTATAAGTCTTGATACTTGATCTTGTCATGTTACCCTTGCCATGTTACCCGTCCTTGTTCTTGCATGTAGTTTTTGTTCATGTTTGATAAAATTAAAAAGATAACAAGCCGGGGTATAAAGGGAAAAGATTTAGTAGTGGACAATATAGAAGAACGTACTCGGTCGGGGGCTCGTGGTTCCTCGCTGCAATTTGTAAGTTACAAGTTACAAGTTTGCTAAATACAGGTTACTTGACATGTTTCACGCTACAAGTTACACTACATGTTCCACATGCACGTATCTCGAACAAGATACAACTTTCCCGGGTACGTGACCTATAGAATCCACCACTAGTCTAAACGCTCACTTGATTGTGGATAGCAACCATGTAGTATGGGATGCATGAAGTGTTACCTAGTTAGGTTAATAAAAGACATGATATTTACACGTATACTTGCATGATCTGTTTACATGTTACATGTTATGATGACTGGTTTACTTGTTTACATGTTACGCGTTCATGTTGACACGTTTACTTGCTTACTCGTTTACATGTTACATGTTCCTATGGATTATTTACTCGTTCACATGCACGTTATTTGTTCCATGAGGTCTCGTTCTTGTTTCTGTTGCATGTCATATTTGCTCCGTCATATGATTCTTGATTCTCTGTTCTTTCCTGCTTTTGTTTCATTCTATTATTGTCTCGTTAGCTTGTTCTCTTGCGGCCCGTGACTTGCATTAACGGGTACCACTTGTTTCTTTCCTTGTAATAATATACTTGCAGGTCCAAATGGAGAACTACCCGAAGGTGTTGCCGAGCAGAGATTCTAGTCTTGTTTAGTTTCATGTTATTTTAGTTTATGTTTTATTCATGTAATTTTGTTGTAATCCGGGCGTGTTTGACCCGTAACTATGTTTCTTTCCAGTTGTTGGTTATGTTCATGTAATATTCATGTACTTTGTTATCCTGTTGTGATTTTATGCTTTCGTGGTTGAAATTGTTATCTTGTTGTTGAGTTAAATTTACAGCTTATGAATGATGTATCTGCATCATTCGCTGGGCCTCAGTTACGTGCCTGTGTTCCTGTATTTTGGGAAGCGGGGCGTGACACTAAGAGTTTGGTCGGAAATGGCTAAGTAGAGGAAAATGATTTCACCTGGCTCGGGCTGAATAAGAAGTGTAGGGTTTGTGAGGTATGCTTTGAGTTGTTCAAAAGCGGTCTGTTGTTCTTCTCCCCACTCAATACCTTTCGCGCCCCGTAGGATTTTGAAAAAGGGCAAACACCTCTCCCCAGATTTAGAAAGGAATCGGTCGATGGCAGCTAAGCGGCCGGTTAATTTCTGCGCTTCCTTAACCGTAGTCGGGGAAGACATGTTACGAATTGCCTAGATTTTCTTGGGATTGGCTTCGATTTTCCTTTGACTAACCATGATGCCCAAGAATTTACCAGAGGAATGCTCCAAAAGTGCATTTGGTGGGATTCAGGCGCATGTTATGCTTGCGCAATTCTTCGAATGCTTCTTGGAGGTTAGTGACATGGTCCTCTTTCTGAAGGCTTTTAACTAACATATCATCCACGTAGACTTCCATGTTCTTCCCGATTTGTCCTTTGAAAACCTTATTTACCAAAATTTGATAAGTAGCACCGACATTTTTCAGGCTGAAAGGCACCACTTGATAGCAGTACAGACCCTGATCAGTGATGAAGGATGTTTTCGGAGTTTCAGGTGGAAACATTTGAATCTGATTATATCCAAAAACACATCCATGAATGTTAGGAGTTCGTGACCTGATGTGGCATCGATCAATGCGTCTATACTGGGAGGGAATGGGTCTTTCGGACATGCCTTATTAAGATCTGTAAAGTCTATACACTTTCTCCAGTTACCATTTGGTTTCTGAACCATCACCACATTTGCAAACCACTCTGGATAGTTAACTTCTTGGATGAAGCGTGCGGCTAGGAGTTTGTCGACCTCTTCTTTGACTGCTTGGAGCCTATCTGAAGCAAATTTGCGGTGTCGTTGCTGAATAGGCTTGACATCAGGATTCATGCTAAGATGGTGCATGATTAGGTCTCTGGGAATTCCTGGCATATCGCCTGTGGTCCAGGCGAACAAGTCTTGATTTTGCCTTATGCAAGCAATGAGGCACTCCTTGAGTTAGATAGGAAGGGTCTTCCTAACATGAAAACTCTTGTTCTGATCCTCTTGGGAGAAAGGGATCTGCTCTAATTCATCCATGGGCTCCGAATTTGCATGATTTCTTTCTGGCAGGGGCTTGATGGTATCAAGCGGGAGAATTGAGCACTCCATAGTGGTAGTGTAACATGCTCTTGCTGCCTGTTGGTCTCTCACTTCCTGGCTTACGCCTGCTATAGTTGGGAATTTTATTTTCATGTGAAATGCAGAGGCGACCACATGGAAAGCGGTTAGCCCGGTGCGGCCAAATATTGTGTTATATGCGGCTTTAATGTCGACTACCGGGAAGTCAAGTGCCTCCGTCCGAGTTGCTAGAGCTTTTCCTACTGTTATGTCGAGTGAGATTTTTCCTTCGACATGGACGGGTACACCTGAGAAGCCGTTAAGTGTGCAACCGACTGGTTTGGGTCGATCTCGCAAGAGCTTTAGAGCATCAAATGCGGCCATGAAGAGGATGTTTATGGAGCCACCGTTGTTTACGAGGACACGTCACACCACATGATTTTTCGTGCCTAGATTGATAACCAGTGCATCGCAATGAGGCATTTTGATGCCTTCAAGATCTTTATCGGAGGATACCGAGAGGCCTGAACCCTTTGGGGGTAGAGTGTTATGTACTGAATTAACTTTCCTTATGAAGGCTTTGTGGGAGGAGTTAGAATCTCCCCCCTATAGGCCCTCAATGAATGGTGTGTAGGATGGACATGTGCTCGGAGTCTCGTGATTCAGAAGGCCTTTCTGGACGCTTATTAGCCCCCCCCCCCCCCCCCCCAGTGGCATAGGGGTTTCGGTGTTATTGTTTCGTTAGACAAATTGATAGAGATAGCCCTGCTGAATCAGGTCTTCAATTTCTTCTTTAAGAGCAAGACAATTATCAGTAGTGTGTCCATGGCCTCTGTGAAATGCGCACCACAGGTCCTTGTCTCTTCTCTTGCTGGCCATTGTCATTTTGGGTGCAGGACGAACTACCCCATCTTTTTCAACTTCCATAAGGATAGCAGAAAAATTCGTGTTCAAGGCAGTAAACTTGTCGAAGTGAGGTGTTGGAGGAGGACGGCGTTGTCTTGCACCATTTTTCAAGAAGTTCTATGGTGTTTCCTCGCTTACGTTCTTCTGTTTGTACCTAGAAGATGACTCTTTCTTGACTTGCGGATTGAGGGCTTCCTCGACTCTGATATACTTTTCACTCTTTTCCAGGAGCTCGGTAAAATCTTGAGGAGGCCTCTTGGCGAGGGAGGCCTTCAGTTCTTTATGCATGACGTTGTGACGGAAAGCTGCAGCCGTACTGAAGAGTCCAAGGAGGAAATTGACCTTACTTTGTCCGTGATGCATTTGACGAAGTCTTCAGTAGTTCTCCATCTTTTTGTTTCAGTTGTAACAGGGAGGCACTTGTTTTTTCAGCCTTGCTGCTAGTTACGAAGTGCGTAATGAAAAGCTCCTTGAGCTGATCGAAAGAGAATATTTATTCTGGAGTCATGCACGAATACCATTTCCTTGCTTATCCTTTCAGTGTGGCAGAGAATGTTTGCCATATGAGTGCATCGGTAGCATTGTAGACCATCATGAGTGTTTTGAAGCTCTCTATATGGTCTGTCGGGTCTGATTCTCCAATGTAGGATTCAAATTGAGAAGCCTTGAAGTCCCTTGGGATGGGTGCGGATGGCTTTGCTGAAAGGCGGTAGACTAGGGCGGTAGGCCCTACTGGACCGGTTTCTCTCATTCTTTATCTGTTCTAGACAATCTTCTACTTCTTGGATACGACAAAGGACTTGGTCGTCCTTCCCATGGGACCAGGTTGAGTTGGCGTATCCTTCGTTAAGGGGCTGACCCAGATCTTGATTTCCTTGGATAGCTTGGAGGATGTCGAGCTTGAACTTATCCAATTCGGCCCTAGTGACTGGGGCATTTTTTCCTTTGTTCCGCACAAGAAGCTTTCAACTCTCATGAATTATGCTCCTTATTGTGGTGCGCCCCCTGTGAGAGGAGGATTACCTTGATCTCTGCCTGGGAAAACAGGTTCTCTGGTTTGCTTGATGTCCCGAGTGGGAGGCCTCAAATCAGGTGCGCCTCTCGTCCAACCGGATTCACAGATTGGTTCCTTGTTGCCTGGCACTGATAATTTGGCAGAGATCTCTAGACCCCCGAGGGCCTCGCGAGGCCATTGAATCAGTTGAAGCATTATGGACTGAGATACGATCGTGCTGACGATGTTGTTCATGATGGTTTTGTCGGGAGCCTTCTAGTACCTCTCCGTTGGAAGACGCTTGATTAGGCTGTTGGGGTGACTCTTGAGGACGAATTAGTTCTTCCAAAGGATGAGCTGGTTAATGAAGAGAGTTGGTACAATGACTTGAGGCCTCCCCTCTGCCCTTAACCTTGGTGGTATGGCGGTAAGTCTGACTTGTGTAGTTTCCCACAGATGGTGATAATCTGTTGCTGCTTATTTTGGTGTGGGAGTAAATAGATAGTGAGTTCTTATTTAATGGAAACTACTAAAAATCTGACCTTTGATCTTTGTCGTGAAATGCGGTTAGAGCTCCTGAGACTGAATCTAGATCGTTGATTGATCACCGTGATCTGAATCCGACGGTTGCTGACGCGGCCGATGGACTTGCAAAAAGCCTTAAACACCGGGAGGTAGTTTCGGCGATAGACCCTCCGACGCTCAAGTCAGAACCAGAAAGAGAAAGAGAGATTGAGAGAGAAACTGACGAATTGTTGATTACCTTCTGACTGTGGAGGGAGGAGGGTATTTATAGGTCTGGGAAACATATCAGGAGATTGATTTAGATCCGTTGGATCAATATGAATTCCTTATCTCCTTTATGTTTCTTCCCCTCAAGAGATAAGTTTTCTAGGGTATTTATAGGTCTGAAAAACATATCAAGAGATTGATTAGATCCGTTGGATCGATATGAATTCCTTATCTCCTTTATGTTTCTTCACCTCAAGAGATAAGTTCTCTTGTTAAGGGATAAAAGATTTGACTCATAACCTGCATGGGCTGGGTGTCTCTCCTAGTGGGCCTACTCTGTCACTTTTTATGTGCTTGAAAGAAGCCCAGGTCTTGTAGAGCGGTCTGGAGAAGGTCCGGACCTGTTAAGGAGGCCCGTTATGATTAATCTGCCAGTAAAAGCTTTGAGATCTGTGCTGGAATCGTACGACCCTGATTCGCTGCGATTTTTACCACCATCAATACCCCCGAAAGCTCGACAAAAAAATGGATTCGACTTATTGTTTGGATGAATCAACAAGAGTTGCATGCATATACGAGTTCATTATTACTGTGTCGAATGCTGCTCTCTTATTCTATTTAAAATATATGCTTGATGACTAACTTTCACAGTTACACAAAACGAACGTTAGTATATTATTGCTTAACATTATCACAAAGTGAAAGTGAATTTGCATGCATCCTTTCATTGGTTAAGAAGAAACAAACAAAGTGGAAACTATAATTTGTGAAATCAAAGTAAGAGGAATCCTCTTCGATTATTTGACTCCCAAGTTAAAGTAACCACTTGCATAACATTGTACTTGCGATTCACTTTTTTTTTTTTTTTTTTTTTTCTTTTTTGCCTAGTCCTGGGATTTACTTTGTTTTAAATAGTGTGGAGATGATGAAAATTATTATGGTGAAAATGAATCTCCCCACTAGGTAAAACTTAGGATCATTTTTTCAAAAAAAATTTCTCGATCTTGAATTCATTTGTAGTAATAAGATGAAAGGTAATCTTTGTGACAAATCAAGCTTTCCGTATCCTCTAGATCTCCCTCTTTTGTGGTCAGTTTGGTGCTCAAGACTAACCGATCTTATTTCCTGACAAGTTTTGTTTTGTTTTGTTTTGGTTTTCTTTTCTTGCATTTTGTTTGGGAGTATATTTCAATAAGTTTTTTTATTATAATTTGTTATGTTTTATGTCTTGCATACTAAATTGGGTGTGAAGATAATTAAGCGAAGCAAGAAAAACTCGAAGCGTCGACAAAGAATGGAGGCATGCAAAAGGAGCTGTTGTTTCTGGGTGGTCGAGAGAAGGACAGTCGATTGCTATATTTGGTAGCCGACCGCAACTACTAGACCTGCTCTATTGTTTGTTTCAACTGCATAGCAGTCGACTGCTCAAAAGATTGTTCTTATGTGAGCAGTCGACTGCAAGAAGCATAGTGGCAGATAGTGGGCCAGATCTGTAGGGATTGTTTGAGTCTAGGATTGCTCTCCAAGTTATATAGTACTGCTCCTATCGTGTGACTTTCTCTTCGGGATATATCGGACAGTGAAGGATCTGTAAATCACCCTAGGGGGGTGAATAGGGTGATTGTGCGGAAATTAAAAATTCAAATTAAATTGCTAAGTAAATAAAAGGAGTTAGAGAAAGAAAACGCGGCAAGTAGGCAAGACACATCGATATAACGTGGTTCGACCCCCAGGTCTATGTCCACACCACCTACTTGTAGCAATTCTCCACCACAAGTGTTCCACTATATTGTAAACCCTTGTACAGTGATTCTCGGAATTCAGGTCGAGAGAACTATTACACCCGTAGGGCTTCTATAGATAAGTCCTGCAAACCTCACTGAAGTGAAAATAAAAGAAAAAAATCCTCAAGATCCAAATAGACCTTGACAGAAGAAGAATAATGAATATCTCTCACACTCAGATTGATGATTGATTAATTAATTCAGAAGTTATGATTGCAAGAGGTGAAGAATACTCAGTAAATTCACTTTTATTTATAGAGTAGGAAAAAATATCTTTCCAAAAATGAAAAGATTTCTTCGAAACAGGCCAGATCTGTACATCAACGGTCGACCGTACATGTGAGTGGTCGACCGTTCCTCTTTCAACTTGAGAGTCGAGAGATGACCGGTCGAATGACTCATCTTTTTAACTAAAATGAGTGGTCGACTGTTGTGACGGTCGACCGACATTTGTGTAGTCGACCGCAATCATGTAGATCTGTCTTTTCTTTGGCGAATCTACTTTATATTCATACAAAAATCCAATTAATCAATCAATCAATTATTACATAGTATTTTCTCACTAAAAGGAAATAAATAATCCATCCATGCTTGATTCTTTGTAGGTTTGAGGCACATGTTTATTGTGGAACACTCCTATTTGAATTTTTAAATCTTTCCTGATTCATGCCTCTTTTGCACACTTTCATATCTTTATTTTGGTTTTTTTTCTTTTTCTTGTTTTTCCTGCATATCTTAACCGAAACTTATTAGTTGTATATAGTATGTTTTGTACACACAAAACTCATGGTCAACATTCTCCCACTTTTGGTGTGGACAAAACATACCTTTAGAATTTAAAACATAAACATTCTTCAGAAAGATAATACTGGAGAAAACACAAGTGCTCCCCCTAAATACAACACTCCCTCTAAATTCACACATTGAATATGTTAATGAATGAGAGTGCATAATTTGAATATGAAGAAAGAGTTTTTTGAGAAACAAGTAATTTTGGGGAATGTTACATTTGTGAAAATCAAAGAAAAATCTACTTACATGATACTGTTAATCGTAAAACTTTTGATATACAGTGAGAGCTCTACATGGTATCATAGATTTGAGATTTTGCCAATTCATATAAATAAGAGTAAGAGATTAAAAAATTATTAAAAGATCCAAACTTATAAAAGAGTGAAAATAGATAAAAATAGAGGAAATTCTAAAAAATACTTAAAATACTTATCTCCCTTTTTGGAACACACCAAAAGAAAAAAAAAATACAGCAGCCAGAAATAAAAAAAACAGAGACGAGACCAGTCGACCGCACAACACGTTTTTCGACTGGCTGGAAAAAAAACAGAGAAGGAACCGGTCGGCTGCACGGTCGACTGCAAAACAAATTAAAACACGTTTGGCGACTGTAAAAACAGAGACGAAACCGGTCGACCGCAAAACAAATTAAAACACTTTTGGCGACTGTAAAAAAACAGAGAAGGGACTGGTCGATTGTACACCTTTGCAGGCTAACAGTCGACCGAAAACGCAATTTAAGCAGAAATATCAATAACGTTTAATTCACCTTTCAAAAAATGAAATCGTTTTTCATCTAAAGGTTTAGTAAAAATATTAGCAAGTTGAGAATTAGTGGAAACATACTAAGAATTATATCCCCCGTTTGAAAATGATCTTTTATGAAGTGAGACTGAATTTCTATGTGCTTTGTACGATTATGTTGATCAGAATTTTTGGTCATGTGAATAGTGCTAGAATTATCACATTTAATCGGAATATGATCAAAAAATACCTTGTAATCTTTTAAAGTGTGTTTTATCTATAATACCTGTGCACGGCAAGACCCGACTGTGATATATTCTGCTTCGGCAGTAGAGAGAGTTACAGAGTTCTTTTTCTTGGATGCCTATGAGACAAGGTAGTCCCTTAAGAAGTGACATGTATCGCTAGTACTTTTCTGTTTGTTAAGCTCCTGGCATAGTTTGCATCGGAGTACCCAACAAGAGAAAAGTTTCTATTTTTTGGGTACCAAAGTCCAGTATTAGGTGTGCCTTTAGGATATCAAATAATACGCTTAACGGCAACCAAATGCAATTCTTTGGGACACGATTGAAAAATGCGCACATAAACAAACACTAAACATGATATTTGGACGAGATGCAGTAATATAAAGCAAACTACCAATCATACCACGATAGGTAGAAATATCAATATTGTTACCAGATTCGTCCTTGGATAGCTTAGTGGTAGTTGCCATAGGTGTTTTGTAGGCATTTGCATTCTCAAGACCGAACTTTTTGACTAGTTCTTTTCGCATATTTGGATTGATTTATGGAGATTCCATCCTTTCATTGTTGTATTTGAAGCCCAAGAAAGTAGGTTAGTTTACCCATCATACTTATTTCATATTCATCCTGCATTTGCTTAGAGAAATCCTTGCTATGATTTTCATTAGTAGATCCAACTAAAATATTATCAACATAAATTTGAACAATTAAAATATCTTTAGAAACATATTTTATAAATAGTGTAGTATCTACTTTCCTTTTAGAGAAATCTATGTGAATTAGAAACGAACTTAGACTTTCATACCAAGCACGAGGAGCTTGCTTCAAACCATACAAAGCTTTATTAAGATAGAATACATGGTTTGGGTGTGTGGGGTCAGTGAACCCCGATGGTTGTTCAACATAAACTTCTTCCGAAATAAAACCATTTTAAAAAGTACTTTTGACATCCATTTGAAAAAGAGTAAAGTCCACGTAAGAAGCAAAAGCAAGTAAAATACGAATGGCTTCAAGCCATGCAATAGGTGTAAAGGTTTCATCAAAATTAACACATTCTTGTTGGTTATAACCTTGTGCAACAAGACAGATCTTATTTCTAATAATGGTACCCGATTCCTCCAAATTGTTCCTAAACACCCATTTAGTTCCAAGTACGGTTCTATTGTGAGGTATAGGGACAAGTCTACATACTTGATTCCTTTCAAATTGATTAAGTTCTTCTTGCATTGCAATGATCCAGTCATTAGCTTGCAAGGCCTCTTTAATATTCTTGGGTTCAAGTACAGAGACGAATGCCGAGAAGCACATGAGATTTTGAGCTTGTGTTTGAGTAGTTACCCCTTTTGACTTATCGCTTCGTATAAGATTTGGTGGATGACTAGACATATTTTTCAAGCGGGACACCTTTCGTTGGTGGAAGGTTGATGTTGTATGCTATGGCATCAATTTGTTGTGTATGCATCTATTCTATTTGAGATTTGTGATTGTTATGATTGATGGATGTGTCTTCATCTTGAGGAGACTCATGATTTTGATGATCCACATTTGGCCCTTGCTCAATATGTACATGTTTCTTCTCAACACGAATACCCATCTCATCATCAACAACAACATGCAATATTTCTTTTGTGAAATGATTAGTTTCATCAATAGTTTCATCAAATATAATATCAATGGATTCTTGAATTGTGCATCTTCTTTTATTAAATACATGATATGCCGTGCTACTTAGGGAATATCCTAAGAATATGCCTTTGTCAATTTACGATCAAAATTTTTCAAGTTATCTAGATTATTTAAAATGAACACTTTGCACCCAAATACACGAAAATAACTCAAGTTAGGAATTTTTTCATA
Organism: Hemerocallis citrina; assembly: GCA_017893485.1. NCBI lineage: Eukaryota > Viridiplantae > Streptophyta > Magnoliopsida > Asparagales > Asphodelaceae > Hemerocallis > Hemerocallis citrina. The sequence goes on from CM030360.1 coordinate 21,863,577, forward strand.
ATATAGTTCAAAAGCCGTTTTCTCAAGATATTCCTAATGATTACTTGATTAATGGTATAACACGCTGTATTGACAGCTTCGGCCCAAAACGACTTTGGTAAATTATTTTCACTAAGCATGGTTTGGGCCTATTTCTTGAAGAGAAAGATTTTTCCTTTCAACAACCCCCTTTTTTGGGGAGTGCGAGGACCAATGAACTCATATTTTATTCCCTTTTTATCACAAAATGATGTAAAGAGTTCATTTTGAAATTCCCCACCATGATCACTACGAATAGTAACAATGGTGAGGTTTTTCTCATTTTCTACTCTACGACAAAATTTTTGAAAAATATATGATGTGTCCTCACTTTGTGACGAACAGGCAACCCAAGTGAATCTGATATAGTCATCTACAATTACGAAGGAATATCGTGCACCTCCATTACTACGTGTTTGTGATGGTCCAAACAGATCCAAGTGCAAGAGTTCAAGGGGTCTAGAAGTTGATACCATTTTCTTGGGCTTGTGCGAATTTTTAGTTTGCTTACCGAACTGACACGACACACAAGGTTTTTCTTTTTCAAATTTGATTTTGGGAATCCCCCTTACAAGATCCTTGGCGACGAGTTTGTTGAGATTATCCATAGCTATGTGTCCAAGTCGCTGATGTCATAACCAACCATCCTCGTTTCTAGCAACAAAGCATCTCATATTTTTCTGTGCTAATTCATTAGAATTTATAACATATACATTATTACATGTGTTAGCGAGGAGTAAACATGATTTATTGCTAACTAATACAGTGCATAAAATTTTATCAAAAGTAACAGTATAACCTTTATTACATAATTAGCTGATGCTAAGTAAATTGTGTTTCAAACCTCTTACCAATAAAACTTCCTCAATGGAGCATGAAGAACCAAAGTTTATTTGACCTTTACCGATGGTCTGACCAGTGCTATTATCTCCAAAGATGATGTCCTTCCCTCTTTCCCATGATATGATGCAAAGTATGAATTTTCACCTATCATGTGGTTTGAGCATCCACTATCAAGGTACCACCGATCTTTAGTCTTGATGCATTGAGGTACCTACATTGTAACGCCCCGCCCCAATACTCAGAAAATTTTTATTATTATTTTAGAACACAAATTAGATACTATGTAGTACAACTGCCCACCACAGGCTGCCCCTCAAAAGGTGGTTAACCAATTAGGTGACTCTTGATCATAGGCAATTTTATTTATACTCAATTAATTTTTGTGTACTCCCGATATGGGATTATTCTAATCAATTCTTCCTCTTTATTAATTCAATCCCGTGCACACTTCGGAAGACCCCGTGGAGCCCCCCTAGTGCCACGTCAGACCAACACCCAAAGACAGCTCTCTCTGTCTTTCCGAAATTTTCCAACGGGTGGGCCTCCACATGCAAGAGCTGATGTTATTAGCTCTTTCAAACCAGCACGTTCTGTGCTTTTCTTTTTACAACCCGTGGGGCCCCCCATAATTCCATATAACTCCTATAGAACTCTCCCATAGGAATTCTCTATAGGCAACAGTCTCATTAATTCATATATATACATTATTCTGAAATTACGGGGTATTACATACACCCCACCTTTAGAAATCAGCATCCTCGTTGACTATAGGGCATGCCATCTAGAGTAGGATCCCCCTTTCTAGCTGATGTGGTGTCGTCCTCAATCCGGAGATCAATCACTCTCAACACCGCAGATCAGGTACCCTGAGATCAATCACTCTCAATACCGCAGATCATACTCGATCCCGGAGATCGTGACTCTCGACACCGGAGATCATACCCGATTCCGGAGATCAACGACTCTCAACACCGCGGATCATACTGAGGCCCTCTTCCACACCCGGGATCGAAAGTCGGCTCTGATACCATTTGTAACGCCCCGCCCCAATACTCAGATAATTTTTATTATTTTTTAGAAGACAGATTAGATACTATGTAGCACAACTGCCCACCACAGGCTACCTCTCAAAAGGTGGTTAACCAATTATGTGACTCTTGATAGTAGGCAATTTTATTTATACTCAATTAGTTTTTTGTGTACTCCCGATATGGGATTATTCTAATAAATTCTCCCCCTTTATTAATTCAGTCCCGTGCACACTTCGGAAGACCCTGTGGGGCCCCCCTAGTGCCACGTCAGACCAACACCCAAAGATAGCTCTCTCTGTCTTTCTGAAATTTTCCAATGGGTGGGCCCCCACATGCAAGAGCTAACGTTATCAGCTCTTTCAAACCAGCACGTTCTTTGCTTTGATTTTTACAACCCATGGGGCCCCTCATAACTCCATATAACTCCTATAGAACTCTCCCATAGGAATTCTTTATAGGCAACACTCTCATAATTCATAAATATATATATTATTATGAAATTACGGGGTATTACATACATCAAGATTAGTAGGTATAATTTTGGGTGTCCAAGTTTGTATTGAACCTGCATTTACATTCTTTCTCACCCAAAAAAAATTAGTATTTCTTTTTAATTAACAATTTTAAGAAATATGCCATAATTTACAGCACTAGTGACATGTGATACGATTATGCCTTGGATCATGCACACGTGCATAGGTTTGTGTTGATTTGTAATTATTTTGATGACTATGCAAGTGTGTATGACATGATTGCTTAGGATTTTGATGTTGTATTGGCTCATCGTAACCAAACCCTCGATTATCATGATATAATCTTGAATTCTTTGTAATAAGATAACTAGGCCATTCATATTTTTCAACAATTTTTTCAAGTTCAATTATTCTATTACAAAGCCTTTTCCTAGTTTCTCACCGTCTTTGTGTTCCAACGAAGAGTGCCTAGGGTAGCATCAAGTATTCTATTTTTTTCGAGAGCCTCTTTACAACCTTCCACTACCTCATCAAATTTTCTTTTGCATTCATTTAATCATCAGTGAGTTTAGCAATATAAATCGATTTCTCATGAATTTCTCTTAGATTTTCATCATGTGTTGCTAAGGATTCTTGAATATGTTGTTTTAAGCACTCATTTTCCTCTATCAACACATCATGGTCTTTTCTAAATGACTCAAACTCAAAATTTTCAATAATCAAAGAATTTTTATTTTTTAGCTTTTGATTTTTAGCAATACAAGAGTCATGTGATTCATTTGAAATTTGTTTATATTGTTTTAATTTCTTAGCATAATCTTTTAACCCATTGCACATGTCAAATAAATTATCATAGGTGGGTTCTTCGATTACCTCTTCTTGGGGTGGTGATTGCACCTTACCATGCCCAAGAGCCATCAAACCAAAGTTATTGTGGTCTTGCTCTTTATCGCTAGAATCTAAATTTAGCCATGTTGCTTTCAATGCCTTCTTTCTCAATACTGAGTTGGTGTGATAGTGCTCCTTGTTTCTATCCTGCGAGATGAGATAGTTTGCACAAATATGTCCAGGCTTCTTGCATTTGTAGCATACGTCGTCTTTATCCTTTTCTCTTTCTTCTTGAAACCTGTCATATTTTTTGTGTTTGAGATACTTACGAAATTGCTTGGTCAACAATGCGATGTCTTCATCTGACTCTTCACGATCTGACTCTATTTTTGATGGTCGAGATTTTTCTGCTTTCAACATGATGGTCTTTTCTTCTGTTTTAGGTTCAATGTCGTTGTTCAGCTGGTATCTCTTGGTTTCGGTCATCTCCATCTCATACGTCTTTAGTTTCCCTTGATAAGTGTAGTAGTCAAACCCATTTTCTTCAAGTGTCTCCCTCATTGCAGCTCCCATTCAGGCGTGAGACAGCTTATGAGTTTTCCGACCTTTCGGTCACCATCCAACCCCTTACCTACGCTCTCAAGCTTATGTGCGATAATGTCGAAGCGAGCAAGCATATGATCTACGTTTTCTCCTGGCAACATACAAAAAATATTAAACTTATAAAAACATAAATTGATTTTTGCTTTTACCTCGGATGTGGTTCCTTCATGTAGTTTCAGCATGTTGTTCCAAATTTCATACGTAGTCTTGCAATTCCGCCCACATCGCATTAATTCTTCATTGTTCATTCCTGCATAAGGTGCTGTCATAGCTTTGGAGTTTGTAGTTTTTAGTGCTAGTTCTACCTTTGAGAAAGCCCTATTTCCATCGCTGACAGGAATATCTATTGTTTATGCACACCTTCCATACTTCTTCTCCAAGCATCTGCAAAAAGTGAGACATACGAACTTTCAAACATCAGAGCATTTTCCATCAATATAAGGTGAACGTGTTAGACTTGTCCCATTAGAGATGAATGACTCTGATGAGTACAAGTTCTCGGGAGGAGGGATTTCGGCCATTGGACCTTTTGCTTAAGCTTTTAAGCTCTTAGTAAGCACCTCGCTCTGATACCAGTGTAATTCACCCTAGGGGGGTGAATAGGGTGATTGAACAGAAAATAAAAATTCAAATTAAATTGTAAAGTAAATAAAAAGAGTTAGAGAAAGCAAACACAGCAAATAGGCAAGACACAACGATATAACGTGGTTCGATCCCTGGTCTACGTCCACACCACCTACTTATAGCTTTTATCCGCCACAAGTGTTCCACTATACTTTAAACGCTTGTACAGTGATTCTTGGAATTCAGGCCGAGAGACTTATTACCCCCGCAGGGTTTCTACAGATAAGTCCTGCGAACCTCACCGAAATGGAAATAAAAGGAAAAAATCCTCAAGATCCAAATAGACCTTGACAGAAGAAAAATAATGAATATCTCTCACACTCGGATTGATGATTGATTAATTAATTCAAGAGTTATGATTGCAAGAGGTGAAGAATCCTCAGTAAATTTGCCTTTATTTATAGAGTAGGAAAAAGTACCTTTCCAAAAATGAAAAGATTTCTTCGAAACAGTCAGATCTGTACATCAACGGTCAACCATACATGTGAGTGGTCGACCGTTCATCTTTCAACCTGAGAGTCGAGAGATGACCGATCGACTAACTCATTTTTTCAACTAAAATGAGCAGTCGACTGTTGTGACGGTCGACCGACATTTGTGCGGTCGACCACTATCGTGCAGATATGTCTTTTATTTGGCGAATCTACTTTATATTCATACCAAAATTTAACCAATCAACCAATCAATCATTACATGGTATTTTCTCACAAAAAGGAAATAAATAATCCAGCCATGCTTGATTCTTTGTAGATTTGAAGCACATGTTTCTTATGAAGCACTCCTATTTGAATTTTCAAATATTTTTGATTCATGCCTCTTTTGCACACTTTCATATCTTTATTTTGGTTTTTTTCTTTTACCGGTTTTTCCTGCATATCTTAATTGAAACTTATTAGTTGTATATAGTATGTTTTGTACACACCAAACTCAAGGTCAACAGGATCAAGACTACAACCTAGGGTTTTTCTAAATCTCTATAAAACAATGTAATGACCTCAATGAGAGGTTGTACTTCATCTAAGAATTTTTCATTGTAAACAACAGAATATCTTCTAGTGAGGCATGAGAGATAGATAAGTTCATGGTGAGAGTATTATAACTCTTGTATCTTCTCCAGTTGAATAATATCTCAGTTATTTCATCCCTGGATTATGTTCACCGAACCCAGACAAATCTTGTGTGCTTTTATGTTTGGTGTGGTCTACGTTGCTTGGTTGTTCACTGTGATCGGTCATCGCCTCTCGTTATGAAACTTTGTTGTGCAAAAAATCCCTAACAGTTGGTTTCAGAGTAAATGTTGCTCAAGTTTGGTTAAGATGACAGGTCATGGTTTTCTTAAGATCAAGCAGTTCGATGGTAAGATCAACTTTAATCTCTGGAAGGTGGACATATACGACGTATTGGTTCAAAAGGGCTTGCATCTTTCCTAGAAGGAGATAAGGAGAAGCCGGGTGTGGCGATAAAGCTAACTAGCATAACAAAGACGAAGTGGGATGAGATTTATTTAAAAGCCCTGAATTTAGTCTGACTGTCATTGGCAGACGAAGTCAAGTGCAACTTCCTTGAGGAGATAAGCGGGGCGAGTCTGTAGGAGAGACTCATAATTGACTATTCGGGATCGTCATTACTGGATCAGATGTATTGCAAGAGAAAATTATTTCATTTCTCAATGAAGGAAGGTACCGTTTTTCATGATCACTTAGTGGAATTCAATAAGGTGTTATCCGAATTTAAAGCAATAAACACAGATGATCTCAACGAAGTGGATAAAATTTTCAACTTGATATATTCATTGCCAGATTTATATGAGCATTTGATAACCACCATGTTACACGTGAAAATCTTCAAAGGAGAAGCTCTTGGTGGCCAGTGTGATCAAGGGGCTTGAAGTAGGATGGATTTAGGAAGGAAACTTAGAAATTAGGGTGTACTTCTTTAAGTAGCATGGGAGTGGAGGGCACTTCAATTAGAAGGGGTAGTGCGCGTAAGGGTGGGATCCTTTGCCACCATTACAGAGGAATTTGACATTACAAGAGGGATTGTCACAATTTGTTGAATCAGAAGAATGCCAACATAATCAGTGCCGCTGAATCATGTAATAACTTAGACTGTCTTCTTATTTCAAGTTCTAAAGATGTGGATTCTGGCATGTTTCTTCTCATATTTTCTATGAGATGGAGATATTTTCTACTTACAATTCTACAGCATATCATTCTATACGGACGGGAACTGGTGAGAATGGTAACGTAGTGGGCAAGGGAACATATGAGTTGGTGATGCTAGATGGAAATGAGTTCACATTAGAGAAGGTCATGCATGTTCCTTTGTTGAAGCAGGATCTAATATCCTATGGAACTATGGAAGTACGGGGCTCTAGGTACACAAATCGAGGTAAAGTTCTATCAGTTTGGGAAGGCTGTCTTCAGGTGAAGGGAAGGAGAGATGTTCCTATCGTTCCTAAAACATCTAGTTCTTTGCCACTAAAATCACTGAAGTGAGATCACAACATTTGAATATCATCGAGGGGTGGAGGATGGCTCGAGGTAGATGGAGTTTGAGCGGAGGATGGATCATCCATGTTAATGCCTAATGGGTTATGCCCTTGGGGGCATATGATTGGAGAAATAACAGGTGGAGGTAGATTAGACTAGTAGAAGAAGTCGTTGAATCGTATTGTATACGAGAGGAGAGAAGGAAGAGTCTAGAAGCAATACATCACATAGGTGCGGAAACAATCCAAGATAGAGATTATTAGGGTTTATGTCTTGCATACTAGGCTCGAAGCGACGAAGAATGGAGGTGAAAGGAGCTATTTTCAAGGATTGTTGAGAAGAGGACAGTCGATTGCCATGTTTAGCAGTCGACTGCAACCATCAGACTTGCTCTATGGTTTGTCTTGACTGCATAGTAGTCGATTGCTCTTTTGAGCAGCCGACAACAAGTAGATATGGGGCTAGTTCTGCAGGGATTGTTTGAGTCTAGGTTTGCTCTTCAGGTTATATTGTACGACTTCTATCGCGTGACTTTCTTTTCGGGGTATATCAAACGGTGAATGATCAAGACTACAACCTAGGATTTTTCTATATCTCTATAAAATATTGTAATGACCTCCATGAATGGTAGTACTTTATCTACGAGTGTTTTTTTGTAAACAATATAGTGTCTTCTAGTGAGATTTGAGAGATAAATATGTTCTTGATGAGAGTATTGTAACTCTTGTATCTTCTCTTCTTGAATAATACATTGATTATTTCTCCCCTGATTAGGTTCGCCGAATCAGAATAAATCTTGTGTGCTTTTGTGCTTGTTGTGGTCTATGTTGCTTGGTTGATCGGTTGTCACCTTTCGCTCTAAACTTCTGCTGCGCCGAATTTTCCGATCAGAATTTTGGTGTGGTTAGTGATTAGAACAGAAAGGAGAATTCATTTTATTATTTTTGAATCAATTCTATGGAGAATTTGACATAGAGGAATTTGCTTGGGATGAGTCGAAAATGTGTTGTATCTGAGCATCACAATGAAACTGTGTTTTTACTCGCTTGCTTTGCTTTTATGCATATGCATCCATGTTGGTTTGGGAAGTTAGGAGATTTATTTTTCTGTCAAGAATGATGAAGTTTATAGAGGAAATGGAGAGTCAAAAAATAAATTAGACTGAGTTGGATATCTCTACTATTTTAATGGAGAGTTGGGGTAGTAAACAAACAAACCCTAATTTTGTAACTGAGCAAACCCGTGCAATATACGTCCAAATTAAATTCATTTAATAGAAACATTTGTAGACAAACAAATCCGTGTATTGTCCGTGCATATCTAATCTATACTATTATTAAGCAAAGCCCCATTCTGGCAGCTTTTTACTATCATGTCCCCACATACATAAAAAGATAAAAAATATATATAAGGTTAATTCTGTCAATTCCCTCAAAAATCGAAACCGTCTCTTCCTCTCCCTCCATCGAATCTGCGCTACCTCAAAAATCGAAACCATATTCTCCTAAGATTTTTTTACACTCTTTGATATTCATTAATCATTGTGTACAAAACCATATCTCAGTATCGAGTCCTGATTCAATTGACGAGGGAGAACGACGGAGACGATGACAATGGAGCTCCTCCTCCTCCCTTCTCTATTGGCTCCTCCTCCTCCCTTCTCTATTGGCGCCTCCTCCATTTCTCCATCTCCCCAATTCCCAGATCTAGCCCAATTCCCAAACCCTAGCAACCCACCATGGCCCGCCTCAAACCCCCAATTCCTCATCGTCATCCCTCCGCTATCCCTCTCCGCCTTCGCATGCGCCATCAACTCAAAGATCTCTGCCGTCCTCACCGTCATGCGCCACAACATCCGCTGGGCCTCCCGCTTCTCCGAGTCCTCCCACCTCGACCAACCCCTCATACTCTCTCTCAAATCACTCTGCCGCTCCCTCTTCTTGAATAATCCTGCTCATTTTCGCCACTCTGACATCGTCCAACCGTTTCTTGACGTCATCCGCTCCGCGAGACAAGGGGCCCACAAGATCCTCTCCCTCGACGCCCTCAGCCCTTCTGGGCCCGGCGCGGCGGCCTCAATGCAAGCCGTGGTGGTGAGGGCACCAGCTGCAGGTTCAAGGTGACGGATCCGGCATTGGAGGAGGCGGTCTTGATGAAGATCCTGTAGGTTTTGTTGGCCTATATGAAGAGCAGGGCGTTTATTCAAAGAGTAAAATTAGATAGCCTGAAACACGACCGGAATTGCAAGGTTTGAAAACTCTTAAAGTTGCATTTCATCATGCCACAAAAGATGAGGTGGGTTTGCTCTATTTTAGTGTCTAACTATTGTTGGTATTGGTTGTGACCTTCATTCTCTACGATTATGTTCCGTTTTTTAGGTTGTAATTCACAGTATAAGGCTTCCCAAGAATAGTACTGTAGGTGATGTTATCAATGATCTAAAAACTAACGTGATTTTGCAACTGCAATATCTTTTCTCCCCCTCCTATGAAGGAGCTTGAATGTTTATTTTGCTATGTTCATATTTTGAATGTTTATGATAACCATAAGAAACTAAATTTCCTAACCCCCCCCCCCCCCCCCCCCCTCCCCCCCCCCCTAATCTATTTATTAACTAATTGTTTCGAACAGGTTGAGCTGTCTCATCCTAATGCTGAACTTCGATTGTTGGAGGTGTTCTACCTTAAAATTTACAATGTAAGGTAGGGCCTGTTTAAATGCTTTGTTTTTATAGGACTTATATATATGTTTTATGGCGATCAGATTATTGTTTGAGATCATTACAAAATTAGGCAAACGATGAATTTGGTTGGAAAATACTGATTGCCCCTTCTTAACTTATGTGCTACCTTGACTTTGTTAGTTAGGAAGTTACTTTGTAGTAATCAGTAGTAGCTTCATGGTGATTTAGAAGTTGGTAGATTTACATATGTGGAGTAGGGTTCTACAGTCCCCACTCTATTTTATCACCATTATATGACCATGTGCTGTAGCGTTCTTTGTTTCTTACTGTTTTTGGGTTTTTGTTCTCTTTCTTTGGATTGAAAGAAACACTCAAAATACTGAGAAAGAGAGTCAAATTTAGTGATAGAATACTGTACACACATTCAGAGCATCAAATACCCAACAGCTAGATTCTTAGCTGTTCATTTTTTTTTACTTATAGTACTTTCTACTCCAATTTACAGATCCTTGAATCTATCCTTATATGTACTGTATTTTACTTGGTCAAATGATTTTGGTAGTATTTCATACTTCTTTTAAAATGTTATTTGTTATTATTGAACATATACAAGTACAGAGTGTGTGTGTACCTCTGCAATCATAGTGTTTCAAATTGAAAATATTTATGACGCCCAGGGGGGAGGTTCAGTAAAGCCATGTGCAGTAGGTTTCAATTTTTGCTTGCTTCATTTGTTTCAGTTTGAGGTTCATATGTTGTTTTGTTCCATGTGATATTATTGATCATTTGGTTTGGATGCATGCAGTAATTACTTTTAGTAACTTTTTTGCAATTTCTGATAAGTCATTGTTTTGAAAGAAAGGAGACAAGAGACATACTTACTATGAAATGATTACTCATTACTCCTAGGGCAATCAAAGATGTAGTTTGATGTACTATTTTTTTCTTCTTTCACAGACATGTTCTTGAAGGAGATACGCAGCTCTGAAGCTTGGTGTTGGAGACTGCATTAAATCTGAGACATACAAGAATGCTTTGTAGTTGGGTTTGGCAGTTTGCACCGTGTCGGCAGTGCTGGACCTGTTGAAAGAGTGTCCATGCAGTTACATGTACAGATATTTTCACATGCATGCAAATCTGATTTCGTTGCTATTCAACATTTAAATCCCTTCCAGTATATTTAAATCCCTTATCAGTTTCAGGTAAGTCTTTTTTATGAATTTATTAATGATTAGCTCATGCATCAGATTGGTAATGGAACAATATAAGGTTTAATAAATGACACAGTCTTTTTTATGAACAATATAATGAGTTGTTATGTTGCCCTCTATATTACCACATATCAGATTTGTAATGTAATGGAACCTCTATGTATGTATGAACTATCTATTTACTTTTAATAAAAGCATGCATGATTGAAGGCCTTAGTGTCATTTGTCAATCTATCAACGCGTGCAACGCATGTACATAACTAATATGATATGGAGGAGGTTTTAGGTTCGAGTCTTCACTATGTCAGAGTTTTTATTTTTAATTTTTTTTATTAAGGCGTGCATCACACGTGCATTATACTAGTCTAATATAAAGGAAGTATTAGATTTAAGACTAGACTGCATTAAATTTTTTACTATTGATACAAATATATTTATTAAGGCGTGCATCGCACGTGGAAATTACTAATATGGGTATAATGACACTGAAGTGGGTGCTTCGAAGATCAGAAAGGACTCCACAAATTTTCATTAAATAATCCAATTCTTTATAATTCTTTTTTATTCAAATTATTTTCTCAAGGTGTCGGTTTTAGGGTTTCAGTCTTTCAGACATAAATAAGTAGATAAATTTTCAAAATAATCATAAGATAAATTAAACATTTCTTACATTTGACCTCAATTAGTTAAATGTCTTAGAAATATTAATGCACTATTATGCTGAAACATTAGCAGAAGTAGGGTCACATTTAATTCTTTACCTCATTAATGCTCATATTGGCGTCGAAGAAACATAAAGGTTTCTTTGATACATATTTTTCAAAGATGTAGTAGTGTGTACTCTTTAACATTATCCGTTGAGAGAGAGTGCAAATTGGTGCCCTTTGTCTAATAATTGAGTGTGTGCACCTCAGACCTTTTCTTGTAAAATTTGGAATGATATATGCACCGTCCTTGCGACAGCAAGAATCGCATTCTCTCTCTCTCTCTCTTAACATTTCCTCACGACGGTGATTACCGAGTGGTGATTTGTCTCGTACATATTTTCATCCGAAAAGGGTGATGTATATATCTATACTATTATTAAGTAAAGCCCCATTTTAATGGCTTTTTACTATCATGCCCTTATATATATATATATATATATATATATATATATATATATATATATATATATTATTAAGCAAAGCCCATTTTGGCGCCTTTTTACTATCATGCCCTTATAAACATAAAAGGATAAAAAAAAATAGGGTTAATATCGGAGGTTAAAAATGTAATTTGCATGTATTGAAAAAAATAATTAACATGCATAGATTTGTATGCCTGTCTGCATTGATTTGGAAAAATAATTAATAGTATAGATTTGCATGTACTTGCATGAACAATTTATTCATAAGAAAATTTCCTCCTATCAAAGCCAGTAGGTCTAACACATGCATGCAAATATCAAAATCTATACTATTATTAAGCAAAGCCCCATTTTGGCGGCTTTTTACTATTATGCCCTTATCTATATCTATATTATTATTAAGCAAAACCTCATTTTGATGGCTTTTTACTATCATGGCCTTATAAACATAAAAGGCTAAAAAAAAATATAGGGTTAATATCGGAGGTCAAAAATGTAATTTGCATGTATTGGAAAAATAATTAACATGCATAGATTTGCATATCTGTCTGCATAGATTTGAAAAAATAATTAATAGTATAGCATGTACTTGCATGAACAATTTATTCATAAGAAAATTTCCTCCTATCAAAGCCAGTAGGTCTAACACATGCATGCAAATATCAAAAAGAATAAATTGTGCATGCCTGTCTGCATGCATGCATACAACCTCTTCGGTGACCTGCCTCTTCCTCAAAATCCTACACACCTTTATAGACGTGCATCACATGTGCATTATACTAGTTACAATAGATTCTATCTGGAAAAAGATATGTTAGAATGTATGTATAAATTGTGAGGACTGAGAAGTGAGAACTCTTTACCCCCATACAACAACTTCAAAGTTTTGGTCCACTGGTAGGGATATTTTACCTTGTATCAGAACCAAATGGATTCTAAATTCCACTGTGCGCACATGCAAAGCAGATCATGTAGCTATAATCAATGGTTTAGACTTTCATTCTTTATGCTACTTTTCATATTGGAGGTTATGACTTAATTAAGCCGGAACTTTTGGTTGGGATAACAAAAATTCAAAATTTAAAAACTAATTGTGAAATAAAAAGAAATAATTTGCAGACTCAGCTAATCGGGTTTTCTGTAATTATTTTAGGCAATTTAGATATAATCCAAGGGTTTCCTTTTTTTTTTTTTGGCGGTTTAGAATGGCTGAATTTTTTTTTTTTTTTTTAATCTTTATTTTCTGTGTGTGTGTGGGTGGGTGGGTGGGTGGGGGGGGATTTTCCAATACATTAATGTGTGTCAAAAAAAGAAGAAAGGGTGATTAGAGGAAATTAAACAACAATATTGTCATGGTGATTGAGGCACAAATTAGAGAATTGAAAGGTAGAAGATGGTAGCCGGAATGTTTTTTTTTTTTTTTTTTTTTTTGTACTTATTTTCTTCTATACTTGCTTATTTTTCCTTTTCAGTTGGTGGAGGAGTGAGAGACTTGGACTCGACTGGTGTTTTTCGTTTTGGAGTGTATTTTATCTCATTAAACACTTTTCGTCACTTCTTTTAAATGTAACAAATTGCAGACATCTTTGGGTAAAATTAAAGAAGAAGTATCTTTTTAGCACAATCAGATGTTTTTTTTTTATCATTCACAATCTGACGTTTAGACCTCAACTTTGAGACAAAAATATATTTTCACATTTTATTTGCCTATTTTTTTCACATGATTATCTAATATGCACCTTTTTTTTGAGAAAAAAATGACTGCAGTCACCGGTTTCATTAATAAAAAGTTAACGAAACATAAAGTAGTCAATATTACAACTCTAATCTACTCAGTACCTAAGAAAGACACTAGAACTCCAGAACAGTACATCAAGTACAATCAAAATAAATAACCCCACTCTGCCATACGGAGCGTACAAAATACAAGATAGAAGTCCCAAAATAACCTAATCCTTCTCCTCGGCATGCCCAAACCATAGTGCTGTAGTCCCTACAGTTTTCCTCCCCCAGAACCATATGCTGCCTCCTCCAAGCGTGGCTTTTTCTTCGATCCTGCTTGACTTGCCAATATCCCACATTAGCCTATACTCTTTCTTAATGTTTATGGTTCTCCAGGTTCCCCAGAAGTCCTCTATACAAGTCGGTGTTTCTAGTGCGTCAAAACCCAATCCCATGACCTCCCACGTAAGTCTAGCTCTAGGGCAAACGATGAAAATGTGGTTAGTGTCCTCCTCGCCAGTGTTGCAGCGTCAGCACGTCACGTCGATTGGGATATTGCATTTCCTAAGGTTAGCTTTGGACATGATAGCATTGTTCAGTGTCAACCATAGGAATGCCTTCACATTAGTAGGAATTTTCGATTTCCAAATGATATTTGCATGCGAGTTCCTAATTTCCACATCATTCACGAAGTCGTACATGGCATTAACTGAGAATATACCATTAGCGGTTAACCTCCATTCCCTCTCATCTTCCTCCCCTCTATCCTCAGTGGCCTCCTCCTCTAGCATCAATTTTAGTTTCAGCAATTGGTCCTCTATTTAGCCCGAGCATGTAATATACACCTTATGTTTGCTTTTCAGTTCATATATTCATGAATTGAACTTTGAATCTTTTCTTCGATGTGCTCGACACAAATTACTGTACATGATTCCATCCAAATTGAAAGGGAAAAATCTATCAAGGATATTTTTTGAACAACAATGCAAAATCTATAAACAAAAATGTAGGATTCCCACAATAGCATCACCAAAATAAAGCAAACAAAACATTGAGATGATGCACAAGGAAAATGATACAGCAACCCCCTCTCAGTCCACCACTCATGCTATCCTTATAAGCCATCAAATATAAGAACCAGTATCCAAAAATAGGGGATAAAATATAACAGATAATATTAAGTAGGGTATACGTATATGTACTTTATATTAAAATACTGGTATATAAGCTAAAATACTTGGATCAGGCTGAAAATGGCAAGGACCAAAGGAAGACAAACTGATGGGGTTTGTTCAGCTGTAGCACTCTACTTGATTGTGTATGATATCAAAGGATTTGTTGCGCTTGCCTTTGGGTTTGGAGTTTATAGAGGATGACTCTTGCCTCTTGGCCCCACATTGAACAGAGATAGGCTAATGGAATGTGACTTTCATTTTCTATTTTCGCTGAGAATAAGCAATAACCTAATGCAACTAGAGGATAAATTGATCTTATGTTTAGAGGCTTTTGCTACAACAATACTTACACATGATTTTCATTCCGAAGGGTAAGGACTAAGAGGCTACTGAATTACCTCATAATTTGTGACTTTGCATCGTCATGTTCTATTTCATGTCCTGTATACTATGGGATGCGATTTTTTATATTTTAATAATTTTTCATGTAATGAACCAATAACTAAAATTTCATATTCCATGTCCTGTCAAACTCTTTAAATCAGCATGGACCTTCATCCTTACACAAGTGATGTGGATTGGGGACCGCAATAACTTCTTAATTTCTATTTATATTATCAATCTTTTTTTTTAAAGAAAAAAGAAAGAGAAGTTATACTTTACATGGAAATTATGTTTATGTTTCTAGTCCTATTTCAAAATCCAAATCTACTTAGTTTCAATCTTCTCGATATTGTTATATTCCAAATGTTTCACATTTGAGTTTGATGATTGAAGGAACCGTTAGCTGCAGTAGTTCCAATTTGAGCATTTGCGAAAAAAACCTCAAAATAGACCATAGTTGCAATGAGAAATGATAGTATGTGATGATGGTAAAAATCGCAGCAGATCAGAGCCGTACAATTCCTGCACAGATCTCAAAGCATCTACAGGCAGATTAGCCATCACAGGCCTCTTTTATAGGTCTGGGTCCACTCCAAGATATGGGCTTCTCCCAAGCCTATAAAAAGTGACAGACTAAGCCCACTAGGAGAGATACCCAGCTCATGCTGGCTAGGAGTCAAATCTCTTATTCCCTAACAACGATATCTTATCTCTTGAGGGAGAGAGACATGAAAGAGATAAGGTAATTAAATTAATCCAACGGATACAAATCAATCTCTTGAAATGTCTCTCAGGCCTATAAATACACCCCCCCTCTTCAGTCAGAAGGTAATCAATAATTTGCTAGTTTTCACTCTTTTACTCTCTCTCCCTCTCTTTCTGGTTTTGACTTGAGTGTCGGAGGGTCTGTCGCTGGGGTCACCCCCCGGTGTTTCAGGCTTTTTGCAGGTCCAAAGGCCACATCAGCAACCGTAAGATTTAGATCAAGGTGGTCAATCAACGATCCAGATTCATTCACAGGAGCTCTAACCATCTTTAACGGCCAGGGTCACAGGTTTGACTTTTAGTAGTTTCCTTCAATTATTAACTCACTATCTGTTTGCTCCCATACTGAAATAAGCAGCAACAGATTGACGTTGTCTGTGGAAAATACTACACAAGTCGAGCTTGTCTCCATTCCACCAAGACTAAGAGGTAAAGGGGCACCCTCTAGCCGTTGCACTACCTCTCTTCGTCAACCAGCTCCTCTTATGGATGATCAGGTTCCTCCTCAGCAGTAACCCCGGCAGCCTAATCACGCTCCTTCCAACAGAGAGGCACCGGGGGGCTCCTAGCACGAACAACATCCTCAGTACGACCGCATCTCAGTCCATAATGCCTCAACTGATTCAATGGCTTCGCAAGGCCTATGGGGATCTAAAGATTTATGCCAGATCTTCAATAACAAGCAACCAAAAGCCGACCTGCGAATGAGGTTGAACAAGAGGCACGCCCGATCTGAGGCCTCCTGTTCGAGACATCAAGCAAATCAGAGACCTCATCCTTCTAGACAAAGATCAAGGCAATCCTCCTCTAACAGGGGGCTTCCAACAATGGGAAACCCGACGCATGAGAGTCAAAGGCCTCCTGTGCAGAACATAGGGCAAAACACCCCTGTCACAAGGGTTGAATTAGATAAATTCAAACTTGACATCCTCCATGCTTTTCAAGGGAGTCAAGGTCTGGGCCTCCCCCTAAACGAAGGATTCGCCGACTTAACCAGATCTCAAAAGAAGGACGATCAAGTCCTTCACCGAATCCAAGAAGTAAAGAAATGTCTAGAACAGATGAAGAGTGAGAGAAGCCACTCCAACAGGGCCTACCGCCCTAGCCGACCTCCTTTCAGCAGAGCTATCCTCGATGCACCTATCCCAAGGGGCTTAAAGGCTCCTCAATTCGAATCCTATAACGGAGAATCAGACCCGACAGACCATATTGAGAGCTTTAAAACACCCATGATGGTCTATAATGCCACCGATGCACTTATGTGTCAGACATTTCTAAAAATACTGAAAGGATCAGCAAGGGAATGGTATTCACGTATGACACCCGAATCCATATTTTCCTTCGATCAGCTCGAGGAACTCTTCATTGTACACTTCGTTACTAGCCGGAGAGCTGAAAAAACTAGCAACTCCCTGGTAGAACTGAAGCAAAAAGATGGAGAACTGCTAAAGGACTTCGTCAAGCAATTCACAGCGGAAGCGAGATCAATTTCTTCCTTGGAATTTTCAGTGGCGGCTGCAGCCTTCCGCCACAACGTCATGCATAAAGAGCTGAAAGCATCCCTCGCCAAGAGGCCACCTCGAGATTTCACTGAGCTCCTAGAAAGGAGTGAAAAGTACATCAGATTCGAGGAAGTTCTCAGCCCCCAAGTTAAGAAAGAGTTACTTTCCGGGCACAACCGGAAGAACTCAAGCGAGGAAATGCCTAAAAAGTTTCAGAAAAACGGTGTCGTCCTCCTCCTACGCCCGGCTTCGACAAATTCACTCCTTTAAACGCAAGTGTGTCTGCCATTCTCATGGCGGTTGAAAAAGATGGGATAGTCCGTCCTCCTTCCAGAACAACATCCGGCAAGAGAAGAGACAAGGGCCTGTGGTGCACATTTCACAGAGGCCACGAACATACTACTGATAATTGCAAAGCCCTCAGACAAGAAATTGAAGACCTGGTTCAGCGGGGCTACCTCTCTCAGTTTGTCCAATGAAACAACAACGCCGAGAACCCTCCGCTATGGGGGGCTAATAAGCATCCTGAAAGGCCTTCTGAATCCAGAGACTCTGAGCATATGGCCATTCTGCACACCATCCATGGCGGACCTATCGGGGGAGATTCTAACTCCTCTCGCAAAGCCTTTCTAAGAGAGGTTAATTCGGTTCATAACACTCCACCCCCAAAATGTTCGGGCCTCTCAGTCTCCTTCTCTGATAAAGATCTCGAGGGCATCAAAATGCCTCGTTGCGATGCACTAGTTATCAATCTAGGCATGACAAATCATGATGTGCGGCGTATCCTCATAGAAAATGGCACTTCCATGAACATCCTATTTATGGCTGCATTTGATGCGCTAAAGTTCTTCCGAGATCAACTCAAGCCAGTCAGCTATACACTTCATGGCTTCTCTGGTGCACCTGTCCAAGTCAAGGAAATTGTCGCACT
Organism: Hemerocallis citrina; assembly: GCA_017893485.1. NCBI lineage: Eukaryota > Viridiplantae > Streptophyta > Magnoliopsida > Asparagales > Asphodelaceae > Hemerocallis > Hemerocallis citrina. Next base: position 21,881,991 of record CM030360.1, read on the forward strand.
CGACGTAATAGCAGGAAAAGCACCAGCAACTCGGACAGAGTCTTTAGATTTCCTGGTAGTCGAAGTTAAATCCGTGTACAATGCCATATTCGGCTGCCCAGGACTAGCCACTTTCCACACTGTCGCCTCCGCGTTTCATATGAAAATGAAGTTTCCAACGATAGCAGGCGTAGGCCAACTAATAGGAAGCCAACAGGCAGCACGGGGCGTGCTACACTGCTACCCAGGGGGGTTCGGTTCTCCCTCGCCATGCTGAAGAACTACTACAGGAAAATAATCGTTGTATCACAAGGCCAGCAAGCGAGGTCGAAGCCGCTGCACTGGGTAGCCACTGAGAATTTTCGAACATGTTAAGTAACTTCTTCCTAGCCCTAAGCACGTCCTCACCAGAACCAAACAATTCACTCAACTCCCTCACCCGAAGCTGCTCCACTCCTTCATGAGAAACAAACAATCTTGCCTAAGCATGTTGGTCCATCAGAAAATTCCACTGCCTCTAGGCAGATTAAAGTGGGGCACCCCCAGAAATAGGCAAGTACAAACAAGGTCTACCAAGTTATTCGCTTGACAGCTCACCAACTTGAAGACCCGGGGGGCAAAGGATATGTCAGTAGGGACTTCGAATGAGCAACACCTTGTGAAGTACAATGAGAGTGTCTGAAATGCGCTCTCCTAACAACGAGAGTGTCTTAAACGCGCTCTCCTAATTTCCACAGAATTTTTGACACTTTGTAATAAAGGCCAGCAACCAGAGTAGCCATTTAGTTTTTTTCTTTCAATAAAGACCGCTTTTGCCAACGGTTGTACATGTAATAAGAGCCAGCCATTAGAGCAACCCCTTAGTTTATTTTTTTAAAAGAAGTTAGCCAATTTATTTCATTGCATCTTAGTCAATTTATTAAAGCAAACAATAAGCTAAAAATGCCCAACTTATACTTAAATTGGCGCTAAACACTCGTTATAAGATTTCTACGACACAAGTTTGGAATCCAGATCCATGATTCGGGATTACTCTCGCAACATGCAATCCTGCACATTTAGAGCACAATTCACCGAAGTTCCTTGGAGATTTATACAACGAGTTGAGTGCCAAGTATATACACATTAATGGCACCAAACACTCGTTACAAGTCTTCCCGTAAGATGGATTCGGAGTCCATAACTATGGCTCGAAAGACTAACAATTTGCAATAACACAAGTTCACATTGCACTTTGCCATTCGATCTTCTCCTGCAATCTGTTAGTGCCTTGACGACCGGTTCAGAGTCCTTACCCATGGCTCAAAAGAGACTCTGTCAGCAAAGAAGCAAGTTCAGAATACGCTTTGCCATTCGATCTGCTCCTGCAATCTGTTAATACTTAAACTAACAAGTTCTGAATCCATACCGATGGTTCAGAGTTACTCTCGCAACCTGTAATTACACACGTTCAGAGTTCAACTCGCCATTCGATCTCTTACTGCAACTAGTTAAATTGCCTTAACGATAGATTAAGAGGTCCAAAATCATGGATCGTAGTTACTCTAGCAACACTTGTAAAAAGCCACACTTGGAGTTCAACTCTCCATTCGATGTCTCACAATCTGTCAGAGGCCCCATACAGCAAGTCCGGAAAACAACTCTCCTTCAGAGTTGTCCCTACAACTAGCTGGGATCGAGATGGAGAAATTCCCAACTCTGTTATACATCGTCAACAGTTCTTTAGCTATATACAACAGACTTGAGGCCAAGTTATTTAGTGATAAAGAACCCAGTCGATAACACCTCATCCATGACAGCAAGGACCAAACATGTAAAGGGAGTTCACCAAATCACAGAATTATCATAAATCCACATGTTCATATTCAGTGGTACTACAACTATTTACAAGTACAGAATCATCAATCATACAACTCGATCTACAAGCCATCCTTGCGACTTAGTGGGCGAGGAACGTTGTTCCTAACAGACACAAGCCTCCTTATGGAATGCCTGACAGTCACCTCCTTTCCTTGGCCGCCAACATCTTTTACAGAAGATGTCGATCCCATATATTGAGATTGTTGGTCGGCACACGAAGCACGTGACTCTCCACCAACCAAAGTCAAACTCAACAAAGCTGACACCCTGCTCGGGGTGCCGCCAGGACGTCAAGGGGGCACCAACACTGTTGACACCTTTCCCCCAACAATCGACCCGACTCCTCTTACCGACGCACTCTCCTTTGCATTAGTCGTGGTGTCTTCTTTTGCTCCAACCATTGGCTCCTTTTTTTGCATCAACGACGTGCGAAGTACTCGCCATCCGTAGCCCACAAAGCATCTCTTGAAGGTGGTATAGCTCCAAGTCCTTCTCAACGACTATTTCTCTGAGTAAGGCGCATTCTCCAAGACTGTCTTTCGTCACTTTCAGAGGCAGTGGAAAGTTAATCAGACGATCGAAATATAAGAGTTCTAACCCGCAATCCCTCTCAATGAGCTCCGACTTAAGGCAAAAAAACTCCAACCATTCTCATCTGACTGAACACGCAAACGGTCGACTGCCAACTCCGTTATGCGCAGTCGCTTGCGAAGATGCTCTACCTCGTAACTACAAGGTTTTTTTTATCGGATTCTATGATCTTCTGTCAATAATTCCAAAAGCATAGTTAGACAAAGGATTAAAATACTAAGTGTCATGGAAAAATATTGCTTCAAAGCACATCAACACAACACAACAAGTGATGTCACACCCTGCTTCCCAAAATACGGAATATGAGTACGTAACGTAGGCCCAGCAAATGATCTAAACACCATCCATAAGCTGTACTAGACTAACTCAACAATAAGATCAACAAAGTATAACCACACAAGAAATATAACCACATGAAACAAAGATAAATTTCAATAATAAATGAAATAATCCAACAGTATAAATATCCAACATCTGGGATCAAAACAAACTAAGGGTCATAAAGCCCAAAACAAAGTACAAGTCATAACAATGTTCAAGAGAATAAATCTAACAGCTAATAAAACTTTGCAGCGGAGACTGGTTCCAACTCTAGAAACGTTGCTCACCAATTCCTTCGGAAACAGATCCTTTGGTACCTGTAAAATCTTGATCTAAAAAGAAAGAAAAAGTTCCCTTAGAGCAAGTCGTGGGCCGCAAGTAGAGAAAACAAAGGATAAAGGTAACATGTATATCAAAGGAAAAGGGACAGGATCAAAGACAAAGATCAAAGCAAAGAGCAGGCAATAATATCAAAGGTGTACAATAATCACGCATGTAATGAGTGATGTCAAGTCAAGATCAAGCATGAGATGTAGGTTGTTAAGTATTTTATTAGCCTATCTAGTGCACGTACTACTGTGTCCCATTCTACAGGTTCGACGTAAGCACAGTGATCGTTTTTAGACCGATGGTGAATTCATGGTTCGTGTACTCGGCATTGATAACAATAATTTATGTGCAAGAACCATCAATCAATCATTGCAATCAATTCTTCTACTTCTATGTCAAGTGTTCGAGCGTGTGAGAAGGCCTTACCGAGTACATTTCTCGATTCTCCACTACCAAGTCTACCCATAATACCCGACTTGTTAATAGTTTATTTTCATCCTATGTGAGCATGCAAGAGGATTTCAATGTTGTATAGTACTATGTGTGACTAGTTCTAAGCATTACAGACAAAGTATGAGGCAAACACATCATATAAACACATTTCACAAAATTAGGACAGCATGACCTTGTTGTACTAAAATATGGATTACGGTCACTACAAAATAGCAAACTTGAATCCGTCTAAAGATCTGGAAATTAGACTACCACACGGTTCCATCGAGTATAATTAAGGCATATAAAAGATACAGGAACTAGGGTGAAAACTCTATTCTATTCAGGTTTTATGTTCATGCAGCATACAGTAGGTTGTGTTCAACTAATTATTTCAGATCAGAAAACTCATTAATAAAATCTATAAAAATTCAAGGAAGTAGCTATACATGTCTAGGTCCATTCTAATTTATTTCAGATTTTTCTATTACTGTTAGCATGGTCAATTAAATTAAGAAATAGCAGAATACGCATACATTTGTGAATCTGAAATTACTAACACAGTTGCACTAAAATGATGATATCTAGCAGATGACAAATTGGAATTTAAATCTGCACCAGGGAAAAGTGATCTAGACATCTGGGGCTACAATTTATGTTCAACAAGTTATTTCAAATTATGTGATTAGCATGGTTAAAAATCTGATTCAAAGTGAAACATCCAGCAGTCCAGAAATTAACTTAACATAAAAAGGCAACAATTAAATCATACGATCACATATAGCATGCAAATTGGTAATCAAAGTGATCGTAGGTGTCAACATGCAAATTTCTAAGTTTAAGATACAACTATCACAAGCATGGTGTTAATACATTGATCAACTTCAATTTAGCACATACAATTTAACATGTTCAATTTATCAAGTAGTCCTATGCATGAATCTAGTTATTTAAATGTGCATATGCATGAAACAATAGGGACTAGGTTTTAGATCAAAGAGATAGCACGATGTTAAGAGTATGTTGGGTTAGCTCGTGTAAACCCTCGATAAACTTAACAGAATTGTCAAAAGCAGTTTGATAACGAAATGGACGGGATCTACTTGCAGGAGATCAAATAAAGTTGAACAAAATAAAACACTAGTTCAAGAAGAGACTTGCCTGTTATATTGCAGATACAATTAATAAGAATAACGGGATTAGAATCATGGGCGAAAGCTCCTAAAAACACGTGCAAAGAACCAACAGCAAACAAGCACAGTAACAGCAAAAGCAAAAGCTAAATGAAAAACCTCACACCAGATCGGGATGAACACGGGACAGCGATCGGGATCTGATGCGCCCAGAACACGGGACAACAATCTTGCCTAATGAATGGCCTCTTTCACACCGGATCGGCCCAAATAGCGAACAGCGATAGGGATCCACTGTGCGCTGAACACAGAACAGCGGGCTCACCCAATCGGTGATCGTCTCCTTCCTCGGCAAGGAGAGAGAGAGAGAGCACGGCATCTCGACGATGACTGCGATGGGGCGGGGGCGAGGCAGCATCGGCACCACGACCGGGAAGCGACGGTGGCGACAGCGATGGGTAATGGCGACGAGAACACCACGGTGGATTGGGTTATGGCGAGGACAAGGGGGTGAACAGATGAAGGTGTGATGGCGGAGACGAGGGGATGATGAGGACGAAGGTGGTGACGGTGGTGGAAGACGATCGGAACGACAACGGGAGTAGGGTTTTCGGTTGGGTTTGGGGTGCAACGAAAAAACAGAGAGAGATAGGTTTTGGGATTGGGGAGAGAGAGTAACGGCGGAGAGAGAGAGAGAGAGAGAGAGAGTGGAAAATAAAATATTAGGGTTTAATAGGATTATTTATTGGGGATCAAGAATTAGGATTTTGGGTTGAGATTATGTGGGTTCTGGGTAACGGTTTTGGTTCCAAAAAGAGAAAAATAAATGCAATGAGTGAGACGAACAAAAGGAGAACAAATCAAACTCAAAATAGGAAGAACAAAATTTGCAAAGAGAACAGAATCCAACCAAAAGAACATAGATCAATCAAGAGAGAACAAAAGAACCCAAGAAAAGACAAAACACACTATATCAAATGAATCCAAATACAATAATCAAAAGAAAACAAAATACAATAAAATTTAAAAATAGGGCTTACAAATCCTACCCACCTTACAAGATAAATTTCGTCATTGAAATTCATACAAGAGGTGCATAGGGAAAACCCCAAAACAAACAGAATAAAACAAAGCAAAACAAACACTACTCAAACATATAAGGAAACCTCTCCCGAATCTCTTCCTCTAACTCCCAAGTAGACTCCCCTGGCGAGCGAGGATCCCAAGAAACTCGGATCAACTTGATGACTCTATTATTTAGCACATTCTCTCGACGGTCTAAGATAGAGACTGGTCGAATTTCACAGGACAAATTCGGCCTTACAGACAAGTCTGAGTAGTCAACCACATGAATGTCATCTCTAATGTATTTTCTGAGTTGAGAAACATGGAATACATTATGGACACCCGCTAGAGCTGGCGGTAGCGCGAGCCTGTAAGCTACCTTGCCCACACGTTCCACAATATCGAATGGATCGATGAACCGAGGACTCAACTTGCCTCCACCGCCGAAATGGATAACACCTTTCCAAGGCGATACCTTGAGGAACTCATGCTCACCTGCCTCAAACTCCATAGGTCTCCGACGAAAATCAACCCACCTCTTCTGCCGATCCTGAGCGACTTGCGAATGCTTGCGAATCTGAGCCACGACATCAACTGTCTTCGTGATCAACTCAGGTCCTAAAAGCTTCCTCTCGTCGATATCATCCCAACAGACCGGCGATCTACACTTGCCCCCATACAAAGCTTCGAATGGAGCAGTCTTGAGACTCGCCTTGTAACTGTTATTGTAAGAGAACTCGGCCAAGTGAAGATGATCCTCCCTCGAACCTCTAAGCTGAAGAACGCAGGATCTCAACATCTCTTCTAGGGTCTGAATTGTCCTTTCTGATTGTCCATCTGACTAAGGATGGAACGCTGTACTGTAGCTCAACTTAGTACCCTTGCTCCTCTGCAAACTCTCCCAGAACTGAGACCTGAATCTCATATCTCTATCCGATACGACGCTGACAGGAACTCCATGCAGACGAACAACCTCCTAAACGTACTGCTCGGCCAAACTCTCCATAGACTGACCATACAAAAAGGAATGAAGTGAGCACACTTCGTCAGCCGATCCACTATAACCCAGATAGCATTATGACCTTTAGGACTCCTTGGCAAAGCTGTCACAAAGTCCATCGTGATGTTCTCCCACTTTCATTCAGGGATAGGAAGGGGTTGCAAAAGTCTTGCAGTCCTCTGATGCTCCGCCTTCACCTGCTGACTGATTAGGCACTGGGCGACAAATCGAGCCATATCTCGCTTCATACCATGCCACCAAAAATGCTGTTTCAAGTCCCTGTACATCTTGGTACCACCAGGATGAATAGAATACGGGAACTGAAGAGCTTCCTCGATTAGAGTCTGCCTGACTTCTCTTCTAGGTACACACAACCTAGAGCCAAACCAAAGCGACCCATCAGCATGGATAACCAAATTAGATCTCAAACCAGCTTCAACCTCACTCCGAAACTCCTGCAATTGCTGATTACTCCCTTGAGCTGCCTTGACCTGCTCTACTAAGGAAGACTGCAACTGCAACAACATAAGCTGCTGATATGATTCGGGAAGCAACACATCCAACTCTAGCCTCCTCATGTCCTCCACTAGCTCCTTCTGCTGAGTGAGGAACATAGCGGCAGGCCTCCAACTCAAAGCATCTGTCACCGAATTTATTCTGCCCGGGTGATACTACAAATTGATGTCAAAATCTGCCATCAATTCCAGCCATCTCTTCTGCCTCATGTTCAACTCCTTCTGCATGAACACATACTTGAGACTCTTGTGATTTGTGAAAATCTCAACTCTAACCCCAAGCAAATAGTGCCTCCACAACTTCAAGACAAAGATCACACCTGCAAGCTCTACATCTTGCGTAGGATAGTTCTTCTCATGAGGTCTTAATTGCCTCGATGCATAAGCGACAACCCTACCTCGCTGCATCAGCACTGCTCCCAGACCTCTCCCCAAAGCATCACAAAAGATCACAAAACCACCCGAACTGTCGAGTATAGTTAGCACAGGCGCTAACGTCAACCGACGCTTCAACTCTGTGAAAGCTCCATCACAAGATTCATCCCAAACGAACTTCTACTCCTTCCTGGTCAAACTGGTCAAGGGACCAGCGATCTTGGAGAAATCCTGAACGAACTTTCGATAGTAACCAGCCAAACTAAGGAAACTCCGAACCTTAGGAACAGACTTCGGAATAAGCCAATCCTTGACCGCAAAAACCTTCGCCAGATCCACAGAAACACCATCACTAGAGATAATGTGGCCAAGAAAAGCAACCCAATCTAGCCAGAACTCGCACTTATCGAGCCTCCCATACAGCTGGTTCTCCCTCAAAGTCTGCAGAACCACCTTCAGATGCTCAGCATGATCCTCCTTGTTCCGCGAGTATACCAATATGTCGTCGATGAAGACCACGACAAACTGATCCAAGAACGGCGAAAATACACGGTTCATCAAACTCATGAACATAGCCGGTGCATTAGTTACTCTGAAAGGCATCACCAAGAACTCGTAATGCCCATACCTTGTTCGGAAAGCCATTTTTGGAACATCTTCTGACTTCACCCTGACTTGATGGTACCCGGAATGCAGATCCAACTTCGAGAACACTGAAGCACCTCCCAGTTGGTCAAACAAGTTGTAAATCCCCAGGCAATGGATACCGATTCTTAACAGTAACATTGTTCAACTCCTTATAGTCCATGCAAAGCCTGCGACTTCCATCCTTCTTACAGACAAACAGAACTGGGGCTCCCCATGGCGAAACACTAGGTCTGACAAAATCCTTATCAAGCAGCTCCTGAACTTGCACCTTTAGTTCTACCAATTCAACTGGCGCCATACGATACGGACTCTTGGAAATAGGAACCATACCGGGCTGAACATCAATGCTGAACTCCACATCTCGGACTGGCGGCAAACCGGGCAATTCCTCAGGAAACACATCAAGGACGTCCCACACAACTAAGGGTGCAACAACCCTATCAGAACCTAGCGACATAAGAGAAACAACCTTGGGATCCATCGAGTTCTTGACACGCCCTGACGGTGTCTCACCCGAATGGAAAACAAATTCTGGTTGACCAGAGAGCCTGAAAGTCACATTCTTCTCCCGGCAGTCAATCACGACTCAGGAAACACCCAACCACTCCATGCGCAGAATGACATGGAAACTGGAATTGGGAATCATAATCAAATTTGTCGAGAAAACCACACCACCAATAAGCAACAGACTCTGCTTGCAAACCCTACAATAGAAAATGACACCTCCACCTGTGGTGATGTCCCAAGTTGTGGGCATAGCATCGCAAGCCAAACCATGCTGATGACAAGGCGAGAAGAAATGAAAGAGTGGGTAGCACCCGAATCAAATAGCACATGAGCTGGAAGAGAGAAGACTAAAATCACACCTAGAAGAAGATCAAACAAAAGAATAAGGTGCTAGCAGGATATATAAACGAATAATTGTACAAAGGAGAGAAAAATAACATGCAGAAAATTGAAAGAAAGAAAAGAAAGTATAACTACTGTGATATACCTGCAACCACTCCAACAGCAACTTCCGCTTCCTCGGCTGTCAGGTTATAGGCCTGACCACGACCACCAACCAGACCTCTTCTAGGAGCCACACGCCTCTGATCAAAGACTTGCCTCTGCGGAGGAAGAGGCGGCCTACCCTAATCACGCATCGGCACTCCTAGCTGAGCAGCACCAGCAATGGTGCAGGAGCTCTGTTCCTCGGACAGTCACGAACCATATGCTCACTGCTCCCACACACTAAACACAATCAGTTGGCCATCCTGCAGTCTCGCTATGAATGCCTAGTCTTACGGCAGTAGCCACAAGTCTCGATATTCCTCGGGACAACAGGTGCGTATGGTTGTACTTTCGCGGGAGGGGGCAGAACTGGCCTCCGAATAGGTCCTCCAGAAAGTCGAGCTGCAACAGGGTGTGAAACAGTTCGCTGAGGGTCTGCTCCTGGATCCGAGCTGCATCTAGAACATCAGAATAAGCACGAAGCCGAAGAGCAGCCAAACGGTCCTGGAGGGAAAAGCTCAAGCCCGACAGAAAATGACTAGCCCGAGCTTCATTAGTGGCAACTGAGGGTAGGGAGAAGCGACTCAGCCGAGTAAATTCTGCAGCATACTCGTCCATGGAACGGTTTTCCTAATTAAGATAATGCTCAAATTAATACTGTCACAGGTGAAGTAGGCAACAACAAATGACATTTAAGAACATTATCTAGCTGACCTGAGTTAGGAAAATAAACTGTCGCTCCATCTCTGCCTTGGTAACACTGGAAAGAACTTCACCATGAAGCTCTCAGAGAAAGTGGCCCACTCAATGGGTCGCGGCATCCTCTCGGATTCAACCTGCCTACCAGATATGAGCGAGATGCGCCAACTGAATGCGAACCACATCCACACGATCCGCCTTGGCAACACGAGCGGCGACCAGCAGTTGCTCTGTCCAGATAAGCCATTGCTCGGTCTCCAATGGCGACTCAGTACCCGAAAATTTATCCGGGTGTAGCCTCATGAAATCCGCTACCGTACCAGGCCTAGGTGGCAGTAGCCCAGGTGCAGGTCCAACGACATTCCCATTGGCTGCCAAAGTAGGCTCTCATCAGCTCATTGTGCTCCTGCTGAAGAGCCATCTTCTGCTGAATTGTATGGAGAATAGCAGCGTTATCTGGCTGCTGATCCTCCGAGTGAGAAGAAGAATTTCCACGAGCCATAGCTTGAAACACGATCAAAGATGGTAGTACCTAGATTATATGTTGGTTATTATACAAGCATTCATGTGATTATCGTGGTGTGCAAATCACTGAGTTAACCCGGCTAGAACCAAACTCGACTAATATACCAATCAAACCCAAACCTCGTAAAGATAGTTATGTTTGATTGATATATTACTCAACCCTGGGCTCTGATACCACTAAAAACCCTGTCACGCCCCGCTTTCCAAAATACGGAACACGAGTACGTAATATAGGCCCAGCAAATGATGTAAACACCATCCATAAGCTATACCAGACTAACTCAGCAATAAGATCAACAAAGTACAACCACACAAGAAATATAACCACATGAAACAAAGATAAATTCTAATAATCAATGAAATATTCCGACAGTATAAATATCCAATATCTGGGATCAAAATAAAGTACAAGTCATAACAATGTTCAAAAAAATAAATCTAGCAGCAAATAAAACTATGCAGTGGAGACTGGTACCAACTCTAGAAACGTTGCTCACCAATTCCTTCGGGAACAGATCCTTCAGTACCTGTAAAATCTTGATCTAAAAAAAAAGAAAAAAGTTCCCTTAGAGCAAGTCGTGGGCAGTAAGTAGAGAAAATAAAGGATAAAGGAAACATGTATATCAAAGGAAAAATGACATGATCAAAGACAAAGATCAAAGCAAAGAGCAGGCAATAATGTCAAAGGTGTACAATAATCACACATGTAATGAGTGATTTCAAGTCAAGATCAAGCATGAGATGCAGGTTGTTAAGTATTTTGTTAGCCTATCTAGTGCACGTACTACTGCATCCCACTCCACAGGTTTGGCGCAAGCACAGTGATCGTTTTTAGACCGATGGTGAATTCACGGTTCGTGTACTCGGCATTGATAACAATAATTTATGTGAAAGAACCATAAATCAATCATTGCAATGAATACTTCTCCTTCTATGTCAAGTATTCGTGCATGCGAGAAGGCCTTACCGAGTACATTTTCCGATTGTCCACAACCAAGTCTACCCATAATACCCCGGCTTGTTAATAGTTTATTCTCATTCTATGTGAGCATGCAAGAGGGTGTCAATGTTGTATATTACTATGTGTGACTAATTCTAAGCATTACAGACAAAGCATGAGACAAACACATCATATAAACACATTTCACAAAATCAGGACAACATGACCTTGTTGTACTAAAATATGGATTACGGTCACTAGAAAATAGAAAACCTAAATCCGCCTGAAGATATAAAAAGTAGACTTCCACACGGTTCCATCGAGTATAATTAAGGCATATAAAAGATACAGGAACTAAGGTGAAAACTCTATTCTAATCAGGTTTTATGTTCAGGCAGCATACAGTAGGATGTGTTCAACTAATTATTTCAGGTCAGCGAACTCATTAATAAAATCTATAAAAATTCAGGGAAGTATCTATATATGTCTAGGTCCAACCTAATTTATTTTTAGATTTTTCTCTTACTGTTATGGTCAATTAAATTAAGAAACAGTAGGATACACATACATATGTGAATATGAAATTACTAACACAGTTGCACTAAAATGATGATATCTAGCAGATGACAAATTGGAATTTAAATCCACCAGGAAAAAATGATCTAGACATCCAGGGTTACAATTTATGTTCAGTACGTTATTTCAAATTATGTCATTAGCATGGTTAAAAATCTGATTCAAAGTGAAACATCCAGCAGTCTAGAAATTAACTTAACATAAAAAGGCAACAAATAAATCATACAATCACATATAGCATGCAAGTTGGTAATCAAAGTGATCCTAGTTGTCAACATGCAAAATTTCTAAGTTTAAGATACAATTATCACAGGCATGGTGTCAATACATCGATCAATTTCAATCTAGCACATACAATTTAACATGTTCAATTTATCAAGTAGTCCTATGCATGAATCTGGTTATTTAAATATGCATATGCATGGAACAATGGGGACTAGGTTTTAGATTAAAGAGATAGCACGATGTTAAGAGTATGTTGGGTTAGTACGTGTAAACCCTCGATAAACTTAACGGAATTGTCAAAAGCAGTTTGATAACGAAATGGACGGGATCTACTTGCAGGAAATCAAATAAACTTGAATAGAATAAAATACTAGTTTAAGAAGAGACTTACCTATTATATTACAGATAAAATTAATAAGAATAATGGGATCAGAATCCCGGGCAAAAAATCCCAAAAATATGTGCGAAATATGTGCGAAGAACCAACAACAAACAAGCACAGCAACAACAAAAGTCAAGTGAAATCCTCACACCGAATCGGGACGAACACAGGACAGTGATCGAGATCTGATGCACCCAGAACACGGGACAGTAATCTCGCCCAATGAATGGCCTCCTTCACACCGGATAGGCCCAAACAGCTAACAGCGATAGGGATCCGCTGTGTGACGAATATAGAACAGCGGGCTTGCCCAATCGGCGATCGTCTCCTTCCTCGGCAAGGGGAGAGAGAGAGAGAGAGCACGACTGCGACGGGGCGGGGGCGAAGCGGCATCGGCACCATGGTCGGGAAGCGACGGCGGCGACGATGATGGGTAATGGCGATGAGAACACCACGGTGGATTGGGTTATGGCGAGGATAGGGGGGTTAACGGATGACGGTGTGATGGTGGAGACGAGGGGACAAGGAGGAGGAAGGTGGTGACGGTGGTCGAAGACGATCGGAACGGCAACGGGAGTAGGGTTTTCGGTTGGGTTTGGGGTGCAACGAAAAAACAGAGAGAGATAAATTTTGGGATCAGGGAGAGAGAGTAACGGCGGAGAGAGAAAGAGTGGAATATAAAATATTAGGGTTTAATAGAATTATTTATAGGGGATCAAGAATTAGGGTTTTGGGTTGAGATTATGTGGATTCTGGGTAACAGTTTTGGCTCCAAAAAGAGAAAAATAAATGCAATGAGATGAGACGAACACAAAGGAGAAAAAATCAAACTAAAAATAGGAAGAGCAAAATTTGCAAAGAGAACAGAATCCAGCCAAAAGAACACAGATCGATCAAGAGAGAACAAAAGAACCCAAAAAAAGACAAAACACACTATATAAAATGAATCCAAATACAATAATCAAAAGAAAACAAAATACAATAAATCTTACAGGTGATAACCAATCTAGAAGATAGTTTTTCGAACACTAAAAGGAAGATACATGGAATGCAGTGGCCTGTCCGCAATTAAGCATTACAAAAAGTATACTGCAAGTCTCAAACAAAACAAACCAATGATAGCCTAGAAGACTAAGGACATATCAAGGTGAATCAAACATCTACCTGCTTTGGTACCATCATGGACAAGGAACCTCCAGCTGCGTCCTTTCCCTTGTCCTTCTTCCCAGAACCACTCCTCGTGCCACCCACATGAGTACCGACCTCACCATCATCCTTCCTGTCTGGATCCAAGGGCTCACCAGGTCGAAAGGTCACATGATAGCCTTTCCCATCAAAACCGGGAATGCGCTCCACCACATGTGAGATCGCCAAGGTATAAGACTACAACATCACCCCTTACAGCTTAGATTTGCACTCCGCGTGAACCTTGGCCACCTCGACCTTAACCTCCGTGGTCGCATCAGTGCGGGCCTTCTCCAACTCCAGCAGAAGATTAACGTTCTTCTTCTCTAACACCCTCTCTCTCTCCTTGGATGCCTCTAGCTCGAGGCACATTTCCTCCATCCTCGCTGCCAATGCCTTCAACTCAAGGTGCGCCTCCTTCTCCTTTTTCTTCATCCCTTCCAACTCTGCCTTGGACTCTTTGACAGCCTTTTTATTGTCCTTCTCGGCACGAGAGATGCGGGACCTTATGTTCTTCTCCTCAGCCGCATAAAAGTCTACCAAGTGCCTGAAGTGGCTCATCGCCTGAAACAAGGAGAAAATAGTTAAAAACATAATGATGCAAGAAAAGGAAAGCACAAGCTAAACAACTAAGGAGACTAGGTCATACTCTCACATGTGCCCTCGCTATCTCCATGACCGATCTCTCGGGGGGCTCCATCTTCAACCTCTCCCTGTCAGAAGGAGTAGGGATATGGCGACAGGCCTCAAGGCAAGCAGCGGATTCCCCAAAAAGTTCTCCTAGGCTTTCACATTCCAGTTGGGGGTACAGACCATGTCCCTCTGACCAGCAAGCACCGCGGCAGCTATAGCAGTCAGTGGCGCTGATGCGGCACTAGCCATGACCGCAGCTAAAGAAGAACCTGTCTCAACGACAGGCGGTGCCCCTGTAGGGGACTCAATCTATGCAACGGTAGCCGGGGGTGGTAAGCCCAGGGAGGAAGAGGGATGCAACGCCGACCTCTTCCACTTCTTCGGTTCTTCCTCCTTCTTATTCCGTAGCGCATCCCGATCTGCAAAAAGGTCCTCGAAATTCATGTCCGTCTTGCCTGCAAGATGAAACACGGAGTAGTTAGAAACTGTAAGATCAAATGAAAATAGCAGAGACATGAATAAAAGAACTAGAAATCAACAAAAGCATGGATAGGAAGGCATGAAAATGATAACAGCAAAATCGTACTAGGAACGGCCTGTCCAAGACTGCCTTCAAAGAGCACTTCGTTGTAATATCTTGCCACAACAACACCTTCAGTCTCAGAAGTGCATCGCTAAGGCTCTTCTCCTCTAAGCTCATTACCGGCTCTGTTCGCACCACCGAGGGAACCGTTCCCCTCAAAGTAGTGGGAGGAATCCCCAACGGCTCGGCACTGCGAACAACAAAGAACTTCTCCTTCCAACATCTTACCGATCAAGGAGCATCTACTAGCCCCCTATTCTTACGAGGGCTGAGATACCAACACTCCTCTATTTGGCTGAGTCGGATAAGCTTGAAATGTCGTCTGAACACCGTGAGACTCGGCACAACTCCGAGCTGGCAGCACTACAAGATAAAGCCATCAATGTGACTCCACGTGTTCGGCATCAGCTGCACCGGACACAGCCGATACTAGTTAAGCACCTCTTTAACGAAGGGATGGAGGGACAGACTAAGCCCCGCGAAGAAAGCATCGCAAGGAAAGAAATAATACTCCTCCGATATGGTATAACACACCCTGACCCTAGGCCCTGGCAGGAGTAGGCCGCACTCGCGAGGAATGCCAAAACCTGTTCTTATCACGGCCAACTCATCACGTGTAAGAATGGTGGCAGTATTATTAGCCTCAGTAGTATGGACGAGCTCCGGCTCGTCGTATTCCATGCCACTCCTTGTAATGCCCCTGCCCCAAACTCAGACAATTTAGACAATTTATCAGACAAATTATTTATTATTTAGTACAATTGCCCACCACAGGCTGCCTCTCAAAAGGTGGTTAACCGGATTGGTGACTCTTGATCATAGACAATATTTTTTATTAATTAATTATCTTATAAAATTCCCAATGTGGGACAATTCAAACCATCTCTCCCTATTCTCTCTTGCTCTCGCTGTGAGAAAAATAGTGAGCCAAACCCCGGGTGGGCCCCACTGCCTATGCCATGTCACCCATGGTGATGTCAGCCAAACAAGAAGCAAGCTCTACTTGCTTCTTTTATTCCCCTGTGGGCCTCATGCCACTTCCATGTGCTGTCAAAGCACACCTCCCTATTCATCTTTCACATATAATTCCATTAAATCCATAGGAGCCCCCCATAGAATATTCTATAGGGCAAGCTTTTCAATTATATATATATATATATATATATATATATATATATATATATATATATATATATATATATATATATATATATATATATACTACTACTACTACTACTACTACTACTACTACTACTACTACTATATATTATATTCTTGAAATTACGGGGTGTTACACACACTTCCCCTTTAGAAATCAGCATCCTCGCTGAGTAAGGGGCATGCACAACCAGTGCAGGATCTCTTTTCTAGCCGATGTGGAATGGCGTATCCTGATTCTGCTAGCTGTGCAGTACCCCGATTTTACGTGTTGGCCAGTCCCCTAGCCCACCTCAGTGGATTTACCGGGCAACCTGACCCAACCCTGCTCCCTCTCAGGCATACTTACCAGTACATCTGCTAGCTCCATCTTAGGCATAACAACCACTCTGTACCCACACTCGACGTCGAAAGTCGGCTTTGATACCATTTGTAATGCCCCTGCCCTAAACCCAGACAATTTATACAATTTATCAGATAAATTATTTATTATTTAGTACAACTGCCCACCATAGGCTGTCTCTCAAAAGATGGTTAACTGGATTGGTGACTCTTGATCATAGGCATTATTATTTATTAATTAATTATCTTATTAAATTCCCGATATGGGACAATTCAAACCATCTCTCTCCATTCTCTCTCTCTCTCGCTGAGAAAAGACAGTGAGCCAAACCCTGGGTGGGCCCCACTACCTATGCCACATCACCCATGGTGACGTCAGCCAAACAAGCAGCAAGCTCTGCTTGCTTCTTTTATTTACCGTGGGCCCCACGCCACTTCCATGTGCTGTCAAAGCACACCTCCCCATTCATCTCTCACATATAATTCCATTAAATCCATAGGAACCCCCCAAAGAATATTCTATATGGCAAGCTTTTCAATTTTTATATATATATATATATATATATATATATATATATATATATATATACTATATATTATATACTTTACGGGGTGTTACAAGCAACTATTGATTTACTACCGAGTACTCCCTAATCAACTCTTGAATAAAGAATTACGGGGTCTTAAGCATACACCCCCTATCCCTCTCAGGTTCGACGATCGTTTCCACAACAGTGGAACGATCAGCCTCACCATGCACACTTGTCTCCCCAGGAAAGTTATTAAGCCTAACACCCTCTTCTCCATCTAGACCATCTGATCTAGTAGAGGCACAGACCGACGGAATACTCAACATGACAAACAACGGTCGTAAGAATGATTACCTAGCCAAACTGGAAGAAACTCCGAACCAACAGCTGAAGCTAGCACTCCGTCAAAACACCAGGCAAGCCACCAAGCACCACCAGGTTAAACACCGTGATTTCTAGAGAGAGAAGCTCTAAAAAAAATTCAGAAGAGAGAAAGTGAAGGTGGTAAATGAGGGAGGGAAGGTAGGATCAATCCCTATTTATAGGACTCTAGGGGTCAAATCACCACGTGGCAGGATCTAATCCCTCCTCAAGAATCAATCGTCAGATCACACCAACCCGGGTCCAATAATAGCAGTAACTTGACAACAGGACAGTCAGTCGATAACACGAACGATCGTCACAACGTTCGGTCAATAGAAGAAGCAACACGAAGGAGCGAACAATCTCACAAACACTTGGTGGATGTCGTGGGATGAGAAATTTTACAAACACTTGGTGTATATCGTGGGATGGGCAATTTTACAAACACTTGATGAATGTGATGGGGTGAGAAATTTCACAAACACTTGGTGGGCACCACATTCACCACCAAAAGAAGAGAACCCACCGCTAATCAAGCTTCTTTGTGAAAAATCCTACTAACTCCGCAGAGCCTCCTAGTCTGTTCAAACTCTCTCGACCAAGATCAATCAAGACTTCTAAGAGATGATCAACTCCAAAAAGTCCAAGCACACTAGTGATCCTACCTCGATGTGAGAAAGGACTCCACCGAAGACAGTTCGATTCCTAACAAAGCGAGCATCTAGCAAGATCAAAATCTTCAAAAATTCCCACAAATCTCCAAGAAACCCAAAAAGTTGCAAAAATGCAAAATTTCCAAGAGCAAATACAAAAAACACTCACTGTTTTCGTGAGACTGGGTAGTTAAGGATTTCGGAGTGGGTCGGGTTCGCCACCCAAACCCACAAACATAATTCAAGGGGCCTAATGGGTCAGGTCTAGACCCGAACACCCACTCCGCTTCTCATTTTCCTTCTTCTTTCTTCTTCTTCTTCTTCTTCTTCTTCTTCTTCTTCTTCTTCTTCTTCGTCAGATTTTGAGGGCCAAAATCCCTCCAAAAACTCTCGACCTCGATCAATACTCCAACTCATCTTCTCCACCTCGCCCCAACTCCAAACTTCTAGCTCCCGCCTCGCTAAGTGCTCCGCCGAAGTCCTCGTTGAAGAGGTCATAGCTCGGCGAGACCCATAGGTCAATGAGAAGTCAAGAGCTCTACTAAAGCTTCAGAAATGGAGCACCATCCATAGCTCAGCAAAGAAGAACCATAGCTCGATAGCTCGATCAAAGGTTTATAGCTCGGCGAGCTGGCAATCTCCATAGCTCGGTCATAGCGAGCTATCACTATAGCTTGGCCGAAAAAGGAGCTCCATATCTCGGCGAAGCCTCGATAACCCATAGCTCGGCGATGTTGAAATCTCCATAGCTTGGTCGAAAGAGAAGCTCCGTAGCTCGGCGAAACTGCGATAGCTCGGCGAGAGCTCAAGTTCATAGCTCGACGAATTCGAAACCTTCATGGATCGGCGAGGCTTCCAAGCTCCGCAGCTCAACTAAGAGGAGGTAGTTCGACACTCCTATAGGTCGACGGAGCAGCAAAGTCGGTGCTTGAGCAAGAAACAGAGCGTTGAAATCTAGAGCGAGGCTCAATCCCGTAGCTCAACCAAAACGGCTCGATGAAGACCTCTCACCACAGCTCGACGACGGCACTACGGCACAGTAGCACGACGAGATCCTCAAAAGTTGGAGAAATTGCCCATAGCTTGGCAAAATGGTCGGCCGAGCTAAGTGGTCGCTCACAGCCGCTGTCAGCTGTTGGATCTCTCCAAAAATTGAGTTCGAGCGCAACGGACGGCTCAGATGCGTCCACGTAGCCCTCCTTCTTTTCCACAGCTTCAATCGCTCCTCCGCCGTTTGATTCACTCAGCGGACGATCTGAGCGATGATTAGCATCTCTGATTTGGCCACGTCAACCTCCATCACAGCGAAAGGTACCAGGTCCTTTGATCTTCTCAATGCGCGCTTGGCTATGATCAGCGTCCAAGATCGCGTCAAGGTCAGTGCGAGGTCTGATTTTTTTACAAAAAAACCCCTAATTTCACTTTTAATTCCAAAATAGTAATTAAAAAAATTCAAAAATAATTATTTTATTTCAGAAAATTAATTTAAAAAATCCCGAAAAAATAAATAAAATTGAATTTATTAATTGTAAAATTCAAAAAAGTAATTTTAAATTGGGAAAAATTCTAGAAAATAGAAAATTCGCACAAATCCGAAGAAATATGAAAAATTCCAAAAAAGTCCAGAAAATTCGAAAAATCCAAAGAACTATGGAAAAATCCAGGAAAATATTCACTGCCTTCAGAAGCCACATATCAGTTCCAGGTATCTCCGAACACTTTGATTGCTAAGATTATACGTCAGATTCCAAAAATAAGACGTACTACTCTCCAAAAGCCAAGAAAATTGCCTTCCGAAAGTGGAGGGCTTATGATGATGGTAAAAATCGCAGCAGATCATAGTCGTACCATTCCTGCATAGATTTCAAAGCATTTACAGGTAGATTAGCCAGCACAGGCCTCTTTACAGGTCTGGGCCCACTCCAAGACATGAGCTTCTCTCAAGTCCATAAAAAGTGACAGACTAGGTCCACTAGGAGAGACACCCAGCCCATACTGGCTAGGAGTCAAATCTCTTATCCCCTTACAAGGATATCTTATCTCTTGAGGGGGAGAGACATGAAAGAGATAAGGTAATTAAATTGATCCAACATATACAAATCAATCTCTTGAAATGTCTCTCAGGCCTATAAATACCCCTCCCCCTCTTCAGTCAGAAGGTAATCAACAATTTGACAGTTTTTACTCTCTTACTCTCTCTCTCTCTCTTTCTGGTTCTGACTTGAGCATCGGAGGGTCTGTCGCCGGGGCCATCCCCCGGTGTTTCAGACTTTTTGCAGATCCAACGGCCGCATCAGCAACCGTCAGATTCAGATCAAGGTGTTCAATCAACGATCCAGATTCATTCACATGAGCTCTAACCGTCTTTAACGGCCAGGGTCACAGGTTTGACTTTTAGTAGTTTCCTTCAATTATTAACTCACTTTCTGTTTACTCCCACACCGAAATAATAAGCAATAGTATGGCACTCCAAAGGTGTTACTTCATCTGTTTCTCCTTATGATTGGTCTACTTACAAAAAGTAAGTGGTCCAAATAACTACACTTCTATTTTGTAGTTAAAATATTGTGTATGGACCACTCACGTGAGAGAGTGACAAATAGAGTGATATGCTATCATTTCTCTAGTTCCAATAGAGATCTATCAGGTTCAATAGAAGCACATGAAGCTGGATTGGTGTATCCTAACAGACCCTACAGCACCGTGGGTAGACTTGTTCGAGTAAAGCATTTTAGCTTGCAAAATCTCAGACCACAGTTGAGTGCTCACTTCTGAGCTTTTTTTCTGAGCTTTTTTAAGGAAGAAATTCTAATCAAGTTAGATTCCTAATAGACCCTATGGTTCCATGGGTAGACTTGTTCGAGCAAAACATACTTTTTTTTGCAAAATCTTAGGCCAGAGTTGAATGCTCACTTCTGAGCTTTTTTTTCTTTTCTTTTTCTAGGGGTGGCATCCGGGCTTGGCGAGCCAGGCCGGGCCAAAGCCCACCAGGGCGGAGCCGATTATGGTTTGAGGCGGGTCGTGCTGCAAAGAAACCTAGGCTGGGCCGAAGATTGCAGCACCCCGGCCCGGACCGGAACCCAAACTCTTTAAGTTAGGTTCAGGCCGGGCCGAGGCTTTTTTTTTGTTTTTTCTAAAATATATTTGGAGAGCATAAAATTGAAGAAAATATGGACAATAATTTAAAGACCATATAGAATAAAGGGAAAGAATCATATATTAATTTTTGGCAATGAATTACAAAGTTAAAAATGGAATCAAATAAAGTTGCAATAATTCATACAAAGTGATAGAATTTAAAATTACAAGTTGAGGGGATGTTTAGAGTTAGAGATGGCCTAGAGCTAGATTGAAGAGAAGGCATTGGACTACTGTCGTGCACTTCTACTTTTCCTAAATCTTGAATCTAATCATCTTAAATTCCCCCATTATTTCCACTACTTGATCTGTTTGGTCTTCAATTTTCATTCGTCACTACTTGATCCGTTTTGTTCCGTTTGGAGTAAATCTTGAGTCATTTATTCTGCTTTCATCCAGTCTTCAACGCATACGAGCATCTCCAAATTCTTCGATAGTAAGCGATTCCTGTTTGGGCTCATAATCATGCCATCAATAAAGAAAGCACTTTCCGAGGCAACAATTGACACCGGGGATGTTAGCAAAACTTTAGGTGTAGGCAGGACAGGTAGTTTCATTGTGTTTCCAAAATGGTAACTCATCAATTATCTCATCGACCGAAGGTTGTGCATTACACCAATTTAACTCATAAGGTGCATATGTTTTAGGTTTTTTTTTCCATTTTTGTAACACCCCGAATTCCTAATAAGCTTGAATTCGAAGTTCCACATGATCTTTACACTTCACTTCGTACAATTTTACAAAGAATTTTAAAAACTTTTATACAACAATGTTTACATCAATGTAGCGGAAGTAAATTACAACATAATACACGAATAAAATAACAATTGAAACATTTCTTTAAGTAGCATTCTTTCTTTAGTCCTTTCATTCATTTTATCCTGCATAGAAACTGTGAGCACGTCAGTTGCATACAACTGACGTTAGGATATAATAGATCAATTTCTCTTACTTGAGAACACAAACTTGATCACAAACAAAGCTTAGGAGGGATTATCCTATTGATGTCGTGTGTGCTTGTGCACTTAGCCTTAATGCAATTATTTATATTTCATGACACTAATGTACACTTGTTCGAACTTATGCATTCCATTCTACATAGATCCGAGGACAAGCCCTTAACCGTACTTCATCTTGAAGGGTTGAATCCCTCGTTATGAGTTTAACTACTACAGTAATTACGGTAAGTTCTTAGATGTTGTATGAGTTACGAGCCCATGTCCAGAGAGCATGGAGGGAAATCCCACGTCATGACATGACGCATCATATAGACAGTCTATGGACAATTCACCTCTGTCATGGGACGATGGCACTACATAGTCACCAAGCACCCCACAAGCATCGCCACGATCCCAATAATTCTGGAGATGGATTCACGTCATGACATGACGCATCAGTAGACAGCCTGTGAAAACTCTCACACCGTGAATCCGAGGCCCTCATACTTGTGTTTTTCTCTTACTTTCATCACATCTTCAGTATAGTGTTGTCCTTAAGTATTTGAATCATGAGTAAATTAACACCCTAGAGTTAGCATTTCCTCTACACTGGTCTTAAACATCAATTAATTGCAACGACCCTTTCTTAGCCTTTTTCTACAATATTTATCTTCAAGAATTCATTCACGCCGGTGCAAGGATTTAGCTATACTCTAGATTTTAATCTCTTTTCAAGTTCGCCGAAAAATTAGGGTGTTTATACCCACAAATTCCATATTCCATCATGATCTTTTTATTTTATTTTCTATGCACACTTGTGTATATTAAAACACCAATTTCATTTATTGACTTACTCCTATCTTCCGCATCGAAATCTCATAATTTGATCTCTACACAAAATCTCTTTACATTCAAAATTTTCTCTTTATTTAATTATACAAAAGTTATATTTTAAGAAGAATTATCAAGTTCCTCATCCCCTTGTTTTTAATATAAAAATCACTTCCAAATCTCACAAAATATGTCAAAATATTGTAGAAATATTTTTTATAAAGTCTAAATTATTTTAGAGGAATAATAGAATTTGTTTTCCAATTTTTTATGCTTTTTAAAAACTGTTAAATACAAAAAAAAAAATCGTAAAGAATTAACTGCCGGGTTTCGAACCCAAGACCCTCGCTGTGCTACAGTGACCAACTAAGAGCGCACCCGAAGACCAGAAAGCCCAAAGGCGACTGGTGATTAAAGGTAGACTCAAAGTCTTATGTACTGGTCTTCAGTGATTTGGTAAAAATCAAATTTAATAAAAACAGAGCCTTTTCAAGACTCGAACCCATTAAGACAAGCACTGTTCACAGCGCCCTGACCTCACACTGAAAGCCAATACTCCCGAACCCATTATCTGTTTCGAAGAGGAATTGAAATAACTTTATACTTTTTGTCTATTTGTAAATTTTCTTTACACAATTTTGATTTCTCAATCCGTTTGTACCATTCAAAATCTAATTCTTTTCCAGGATGTTTTATTCAAAAATACAGTATAGTCAATGTATTTAAATTTACAAAAATTCTTATTCTCAACAATAATAAAAATTATTCCTTTTAACTCTTTTGAGAAAGGAACAATTAATGCATTTACTCACATTGGAGTTTCTTTTCTTAAAAAATCCTTTAGCTACTTGTTCCCCACATTTATTCACATAGTTTTTGTACAATTTTCATTCATAACATAAATATTTCTCCTAGATCAATTTTATCTTTTACATGAGACTAATTCTTCTCTTATAGTTCCAAATGCAACATACTTCGACAATAAGATGGATATAGAACTATTCATATAATGTAAATAAATTTCAACATCTATTACAACTTTCTATACTAATCATTTGATTCAACAATTCATGGGATCATTTTACATTCTACACAATTCTTTACACAAGTCATTCACTAAGCAAAATTATCATATTAGCATGGTTCATTAAAATAGATATTCTATCATGAAATATATTGATATGGGACAATGATAAGTTTTAATTCATTAATCTCAAATCCATTCTACGAATTTTCTTATATTGACCATCAAGATTTTCTCTTTTTCCCTACTAGCCTCTTTAGACAATCACATGGCAAATTTTATCATTTACTCTAACATATTCATAAACTTAGCCTACTAACATGATATCTAGATTAGAAGTAGAGAAATTGCCCACCTCTTGAAGAACGAATTGAGAATTCTTAAAGAAAACTCCTCGAAAGCACGATTACCTTCCCTTCTCCTTGATCCTAGCCGCGAGCCTTCTCCTCCAAGCTTGTGCAAAATCTGGATTTCCCTCCTTCTTGAACTAGCCGGCCTCCAAATGAAAGAACACACACACTCAATTTCTTCTCTTTCTCTCTAAAAATCTTAGGTGCAAAGGATAAAGAATGACTAAGGGGCCTATTTATACACAATTCATGGTCAAATGAAAGGTTGAGATGTGTATGGATGAATGGCTAACATGCATTTGGGAGTTAGAAAACCACCCACTAGCATACAACCACCTCTCCACTCTCTCCACTCTTCCCACTCTCCCAAGCCTTGGCCGGCCTCTCCTTCTTCACCTTGCACGTGCATGTGCAATGCACGTGCCCCCACATGCACACCTATAAATAATTGTTCATTAATTTGCTATACTAATTTGTTACATGACAAAGTCATACCATACAAGTTGTTTAATTAACAATTGAATTAACTAGTGGGTTAGCTAGGTGGGCTAATTCTATGGACTTTTAATTAATTAATTTAATTTTTTTTTCGTGGGCTAGGATTAAGTTATTAGGCCTAGGACTCTATAATAATTAATAAGAGGCTTTTAAAAGAGAAATGAAATATTTGTTTATGACATTAAAAATAATTTTAAGGCCAATGCACACATTAGTTTGCACGTGCGAAACACGTGAAATCAAATGAAAAAAAATATATTTAATTATATGAAAATTCAGGATATTACAATTTTATTGTTAGGAAATTAAGGATCTTGTAGAGTCTTCGACACAATCAACACAAACCACCAAGCAAAACTAGATCACACCAATCACACAAAGCACACAAGAATTATCCCGATTGGGGCTTTTGCCTTAATCCGGGAGAGGAAAAACTGAGGTGTTATTTTAACTAGAGAAGATACAAGAATGTTACAATTCTCACCACGACCCTCTCTCAAGCATAACTGGAACTTGCTTGCTGTTTACAGCAGAGAAACCTCTCACCCTCTCAGATGAAGTACTCTCTTCTTGTATTCGACACTCAATAGAATCATATCGTTCTAGGAGTCATTACAATTGAATATATAGATCTAGAGAAATTCTAGTTTGATACACTTAATACACTAACCACTCGAATACTACTGAAGAGATTACCTTGCATTGAGAGCCTTACGATCTAACTTGAAGAAGAAGTTGGGTTTCTTATGAATCTCCAAGACCCTGACCCAAATAAACCCATCAGCGCCGCGAACGGTCAACCGCACCAAACTTGCGGTCGACTGCCTCCTCGCGGGAAAACCCTATACAGGGGATGGTCGACCGCACCACATGGTCGCTCGACCGCATCTTCTGCTGTTGCTACGGCTGACTGTTTTCATTCTCTATCTTCAATCTTTCGCTTTGATCCTTCTCATCGTTTCATTGTCTTCTTTATCAAACATGTGTATATAAGACATATAAACCAACATCTCCACCTTCGATTGCATACACATGAATCCACAACTGTATGATTAAAACTCTTCTAGATCTTGTTATATCCGCTTTGTAAACAATATGTTTCTATGCCTTCTTCTGCTAGTTAAACAAACCTCCAACTGTTTTCCTCCAGATATATGCCCCCCCTCAAGGGAACACCCAGTAGATGTAATCATGGAGGTGCCACCATCCACACGAACTCCACCTACATCAAGGCTCTCTCTCGTAACACGCCGTAAAATTGAATTATGATAATTTTTCACCTCGTGTGTTACGCATGTGTATTTTGTGCCGTTACGGGTAATATCCGTAACATATTTTAATATAAATATCCTACGTATTTTTGTATTTCGATTAATTATATATTTTTTGTCATCTCAAAATTCATTTTTATCCTATTTTGAGCCAACTCAAATATTAATCTTAATCTTTGTGTTTTTACGTGTATTGTACGTGTTTTCAATGCACGTGTCGATTACGTATATTTTACTGTTACGTATAATATCCATAAAATTATTAATCTAAATGTTCTTTGTATTTTGTATTTTGACTATTTATGATTTTTTTTCATTCTCTCGAATTTATTTATATTGATACTTGCAACACACGTGTTTGCAGTGCACGTGTTGGTTGTATCCTTTTACAAAATAAAAATTTATGAACTGTGAATGTTTATTTTTTAAAACTAATTTTATGTGAAATATTTCTTTTTTCTACACATGCTTTACACGTGCCTTTTCTTCTATGCACGTGCAAATTACGTTATTTTTTATTACAAAAGTTGTGCACTAAATTTTTATTAAGATTAATTTAAGCAAATTATACTAAAATTTTGTTAGAGAAAAATAATGCAATTAATTGTTAAGGAAGAGGGTTTCAAATGAAATAAAATAATAAAATAAGGGTAGAATGAAAAGTGTACAAAACACATGCACACGTGCATTGCACATGTGCATTGCACACAAAGAAACCCATCGGCTGCCTATTTTGACTTGGTTTCCATGAGTGGGAGAGTGGGGTGTGTGAGTGGGTGTGTGAGTGGATTAGTGGATAGTTAGTTGCTAAAGGTACTCCCTAATTACCCATATAAATACCCCCTATTCCAACCCCAAATGAACACAAAAAAAAAGGAAAAAAAAAGAGAGTCAAAGTGTCCTTTTGCTATTTTTACTTTCGGAAATTGGCAAGAAGGAGGTTGGAGTTGCTTTTTGGTGGCTTTTTAGGACATTTTACTAAGGGTTTCAACCATTATGAGGTCTTTATTGAGTGGGTGTTTTCATTATCTTCTAATATGTTAGTAATTGTGCATGTTAGAAATATGTACATGAATAATGAAATTGGCATGTGTGTGTGAAGTAGCTTTTCTAGAAACTTTATTAGTGCCTGCTTAATTATAGTTGTGTGGTAGATAATTGAATTAGTGTGTGTATGTTTTATAGATTTCTATCTAAAGTAATGTAGTGGGAATTTCATATATTGAACCCATGGAATTGGTTATCTTTTATGAAATTTATTTATGTAATCACTCCTCAAAAATCTAGTCTTTTACTGGGTATTTATTCAAAAAATTCAAGTTATATGAATATGAGAAATTCATGCAATTTAGATAAATAATTTCCACACTTTTCAAGAATAGATTGTTGTATGTTAAATTCCGTACAGATACAATAATTTTGAGGACAATTGTTCTCTGAAATTGTAAAATAACGCATAAAAATTGTAATATTAAAAATTTATTGAATTTATGAAATAGAGAGTCGTGGTAAAAGAATTAAAATAGTATTAATAACAGAATACGAGGCTTGACTGCCTCGTAGCGCGTGGGGTTTTGAGCGATGTGTACAGTATACATAGGTTGCGGGATCGAGTCTTGGGAGGCTTTGTTCTTTTCAAAATTTCAATTTTTAATATAGTAACAGTAGACGAGATTTATAAATAACTGAATGGATTCTTTTGTCACCAAGAGTGAGTTGGCTCACTGGTTGTGGGTTGCGACAGTGTTGCTACTATGCTCGGTTCGACTCTGAGTATACTCTTGGAATTTTTTTCGTTTTAAATGGATTTTATGTTTTTAAATTAGGAGAAAACTTGTAGAATTATTCTAGCACACTGTTAGAATATTTTGAAATAATCTTATACAATTTTGAGATTTATTTTAGAGATTTAATCTACATTACACATTAGATGATGTGTTAGATTGATTATTTTGGGTTTAAATTCAATAAAGATTTTCTTGCTTTAAAGTTTGGAGTAATTAAGAGGATCAAATACCAATTTAGAAATTTTTTTTTTGTCAAAATTACATTGTAAATTAAATTATGTTGAGAAACAAATTTTGAGTTATTTTGCTTTAAATTCGACGTGTTTAAAGGATTGAAGGTAATGGTGTATTCTAAATTCTTAGATTTTTATTAAAACGAGTTTAAATTTGGGATTTATGGAAGGCGTGTTATATGATGAATTAGGAGGTAAATAGAAGATGAATTTAGAATATTAAACATGTGATGTTTATAAGGGTTTAAACCCATCAAAATGTTATTGAATGTTGCTATAAGAAGTTGGCTATGCCATGATTGAAAATAGCAAAGAGAATGGATAAAAAAAAAATTAAATGATGTTTAATGAATGGAAAATTTTATGAAGAGGTTAAATGTAACCTATTTGATCTCTATGTTGAGATGGCTGGATTTTAGAGACTGAGCAAGACCCAGAGTGCCGGCATGTCATGATATGTGAAAATTTGAGAAGTAGCTAGTGTGAGTTAACTTTCTCTTTGAAAAGTAGTCAGTGTGGGCTAACATTCTCAGTATTTTGGTTTAAGTCTGGTGGGTAAACCAGCTCTAAGTCCTAGTAACTATAATTTAACTTAAGGACAGACACTAGTTGGAGATATGATGAAACAAGAGCAAACGTAAGTATGAGGGCTCCAGGATGATCCACGGAGTGAGATGATCCCCAGTATTCCGGGACGATGGATGAAATAGGCCACAGAATGATTTGCAGAGTGGGATTGATATTTACTATCTAAACAATGATATAAGGTTCAAAGGAGGATATTTACAACCTTTAAAAATGGTAACTAATCAGCCCAAAAATAGTGGATACTTATACTCAAAATAGTGAGAATTTCTCACCATGATTCATTGCGTTTTACGCCTATTAGTAGCCCGACTAACTTGCTAATTGATTACCATCGACACTAAGACCTACCATGGTTTTAATATGACATAAAACAAATCAAAATGGTAAGTACTCTTCACAATAAACGATTAAACATTCATTCAAACAAATGTGCTAACTTTTGTCTCTACTTAGCAATTAGTTCGACTAACATGCTTTCTACGATCTCACACTAATCATGAATAGATACTGATTCATTATTCAATTAGCAATCCTATCATGCCAATATCTGCATTATAACAACAACAAATCATAGGAAAGAAGAGAACACCCACCATATCGAGCTTGAAACCTGTTGCTCATGCAATGTCAAGCCTCCAACGTCTACTTCTTGCTAGAAACTAGCTCTTCCTATGGAACAAAAGCTACCAAAATGAAGTAATAGACTAGCTCCCAAGCCCTATGTATAGGCCAGTTAGGGTTATGGGGAGAGGTGGGGGTTTTGTGTGAAGTTCCAATGCATAAATTAAATTAAATGAGACTTTGGAAATCATCTCATGCATTCATGCAACTCATTTCCCAAACTTAGAGATCCAAACTTGACTTCTAGAAAAATCAACCCTACTCAACTTGGTCATCAAGAGTGGCTGACAAAGTGCATGTGTACACTTTGTGCAACTTTGCACAAAGTTTTCACACACTATTAATACAAGTTAGGCATGAATCAGACAACAGGCTAAGTACCAAGCCTATATAATTTTTTGTGCATTTTTAGCTGGGGGAACGACGAGAACCGAGCCTAAGCAACTTCTGCACATTTTGTGCGAGGACCTCGATCGAGCCTCGCTGACTTTTGCATGTTTCTTGCAAGGAGCTCGAACGACAGGCCGAGCATTGAGCCAAAGCAATTTTTGTGCATTTCCTGTGACGTTCTCGATCGACAGGCCGAGCACTAACAATAGGTGACTTTTTTACGTTTCTTGCGAGGTGCTCGAATGATAGGCCGAGCACTGAGCCAAAGCAATTTTTGTACATTTCTTGCGAGGGGCTCGATCAATAGGCTGATCACTGAACCTAAGCAATTTTTGCTCATTTCTTATGTGGAGATCGAATGATAGGGTGAGCACCGAGCCAAAGCCATTTTTTGAATTTCCTATGAGGGTCTCGATCGACAGGCCGAGCACTGAGCCCACCACCTTTGGCATTTGTGACTGTTAGGGGTTCGGATGAATGATCCGAACTAAGAAATCTTTCCCGCTTCGCCTTCTTTGCCTTTTGGCGTACATCATTGGATTGGGTGACATGTAGGTGGCGGAGGTTGTTCCACATCATCATCCCTGCTATATGGGTGTCTCTCGAGAATCTTCTCTACCTTCTCTCTAAAAAAGTATCTCACTCCCTTCTTATTTCTCACCATGCTCTTCATTTCTCAATCGGAGCTTCTCTCTCCTCCTCTCTACCTCTCTCTAGATCTCTGATAAAGGAAAGATCTCCCTGCAACTTTTTGTCAATATTGTTCGTCTGTTGCCCCCAGGTAATTTTTTTTTAGACAGCCACTACATCCAGCCGAGAAGGTGATAGTGAGTCCGTGGTGATGTTCTTCGAGTAGTTGGAGGAGAGGGGCGTTGAAGCGGTGCCCTCGGATGAAGAGGGGGACGAGGTTGGGATGCTACATTCCAAAGGGGCGAATGAAGTCCAAATATGCCCCATGGATTGTAACGCCCCATAATTTTAAATATAATATTTTGGTTTAATAAATAATTTTAAAGTAAATTTATATAATTATTTTGAATTTCCGTGAAATGGTCATTTTGCACGTGCAAAACATGTGCAAATATTTTTGAAATGCAAATTTTAGAATTTTGAGTTTCTAAATAAATTCTATCATTTATAATTGGATATATTTGAATTTCTGGGATTTTTCTGAATAAGATAAACTATTTTTGTAAATACTTCGAAAGAAGGGGACTTTTTTTTTGCAAAAAGTCATTTGGAGGTTAAAAAAATGAATTAAAAAAAACTGGCTGTCTGCATTTTGGGTTCGTTTTGGCAGTGGAGAGATTTGGGGATGATATTCTATCCATTTAAATTGATTTGATTTGATTTGATTGAACAAATAATTAATTATGCAAATTGGGACTTCTAGGGATTTTTATTTGTAAAATTTCCTCAAAGAAACCCTGGAAGAAATCCCGGCCTATTTAGAGAGCATCAACTTTTGCCCTCTCTCTTTCTTTTGGCTTTGGTGATTTTTGGGGATATTGGAGTTGATTTTTTGCTTGGAAGAGAAGACTACTAGTTTGTAACAATTTCTTCTTGAGGGGAGTAACACTCTAACTCTCTTGCTATGTTTTATCTCATAAACATTTAGTATCATGCTAGGGATGAACTCTTGTTAATCATGGATTGTATGTAGCATGATTGTAGTACTTGTAGAGATGTAGGTATGATATGAGATTGTTGGTTATGAGGCATAAAGATTGAATATTGATTGTGTATGGATCTAAAATATTTGTTCTTGAATAATGGAGTTTCTATGCATGAAAGACCTCGTCTTTATTTGTATAAAGGGGTTTAATGAACTCATAGATGATTAGAACTTGTCATATGTTCTTAAAATTCATGTTGATCATTTAAAGATGAGATTTTTAGGGTTTATTCACTGTTTTAATACTAAATAATCTTTATATGATGAGTTTTATTGTTTGAACTTGATAAGATGTGTAGATTGCAAAAGAATCAAAGTCGAACCCTAGGGTTAGGGTTATGGTTGAACAGTGGGTTCGGGTTCGCGTCAGTTCATCTTAATTCTTTGAATCAAGATGACAGTTGGCGCATTTGACTTTATGGTTGGCACGCGCTGCTAGCGCTATGGATTTGCGGGTCACGGGTTTGAACCCGGGGCTGGATTTATTTTTGGAGGGTTATTTATTTCATTAAATATCTATTATTTTCTGTGTATGGTTATGAATAATTCTTTCTATTTTTATTCTAATAATTTTTATATATGGTTGGAATAATTTGGTGTCTATTTTTGGGTCAAATAAATTTTAGATTTTGTAGAAATCTAACTTTAAATTTTAATGTATTCAAGTGATAATTTTGAGGGTGCAAATCTATGTTTTTGTAGATAAAATTCTCTGTTTTTAGGGAAAATATGTTTCAGTCTTGAAAGACGAAAAAAGGTTATTTTTAGTTTCTAAAAAGGTGATATTTCAGATTTTTAGAACTAAAGAACTTCGGATTTTGGGGATGAGATCCCAGATAATAAAGGGACTTATTTCTGTTTAAGTTGAGTGGATTAAAGAGAAATTTATTTAGTTTTATGTATGTATGGAAAGTGAGATTTAAAAGTAGAATTTAAAGAATTTTGTGGATTGGATTTTGTTTCCATATAAGAAAGAGTCTTTTATGGGAGTAATGGTTTATTAAAAGGAAATGTGAATAATGAAGAGATTTTTGGATGTACAAATGTTTATTTTGGAATAAAGTATTTCATGTTTGAGATTTTGATTCACAGCCGTGATGTTGTGGGAAAAATATTGTTTTCAGAAAAACGTATATAAAGAGTATTTTGAAAGATTGAACCAAGTGGGGTTTTGATTGTGATTAGGGTTATTGTGAGAATCCTGGATTGACACTTGAGGCTTTGAGTTGGGAGCACTAGATACTGAGCGAACCCAAGAGTACCGGCAGTGGATATTTTGATTATAGGAAATAAGCCTGAGGGGCTAGTGTTCCTGGATTGGCAAGTGAAGTCCAGTAGGGTAGAGCTAGTTCTAGGTGGCTCAAGTTGTTATTATTATAAATCTAAGGACATGCAATAAGTTGGGAGTTGTGACGAAACTTGGGCAACGTAAGTATAGATTATGTTTTCAATTGGGCAAATGTATTCCGGGATTGTGCGTTTGTTGTCTCTCCAGTTTGTTCGCCCGTCGAGAGTCGGCTATTCACGAAACGTACGGTATGTTTGCGCGTTGAGGGCCGGCAGGCCTATTCGCAGAATGTACTGTGTATCTTCTTATCGAGAGTTGGCAGGCCTATTCGCGGGATATACGGCATGGAGGTGATTCTCCAGAGTTAGAGCGATGCTTGCAGGATGTTTGCATGTTTACACTTATACAGCTTGGTGGGTTACGTGTCGGGGCTACAGTCTATTCATGGAGTGTCTAATCTTGTCTTTATCGCTGATGTAGTTTTCATGGCGAGAGATTGAACCCTAAAAAGTGGTGAACGATAAGGGCTTGCCCTCGGACCTATGTAGAATGAGATGCATAGAATCCGAACAAGTATGCATTAGTGTGCATCGTGTGCATTGTGTTTCTCGAACATTGTTTTATGCATTTTCCATTTATTTTCTCGACACACACTTATTCATTCAGTGTAGTTTCACTTGTTGATTTTATGAGTATTTTATCGTTAATTTATTTTATGTTGTGCAACAAGTTTGTGATTGTGAGACTAGGTTACTATTACTATGGTATTGCGTCAGTTGTATTCAACTAATGTGCCCACTTTTCTGGTCAGTTTTGCAGGATTTGCGAGTAAGTGGATTGAGCAAGGTTAAAGCTTGGACCTTGAGATGACTGAAGTTTACATGTTGAGATGTATTGTAATAAATATGTTTAGTTTTATGTTGTGCATTGTAATAAAGAACTGTTGTAAAGAAAAGTTGTAATTTCTGTGTTTGGATTACATTGAAGTAAAGATTCTTGAGTTGTCTCTTATTTCTGTTATTAAAATTTGGGGCGTTACATGGCTCTTGAATCTCCGTAAAGTAAGGGGAAAAGGAAGTTAGTCTTTTCAGAGGTGAACTCAATGGTGAAGGAGGAGCCCATTGAGTATTCACGGAAAAGAATTTTGGAGCACCCCATCTTGAAAACCCGTTATTGGTTCGGATGTACCCTAATGATCTTCATGACAAGATTCAGTCCTTGGACCCTTTCACCTGTAGGAAAGGATCTGATCGAAGAAAACTGTATCCAAGACTATTCAGAATGTATTCTTCATTTCAAGGGTTATGAATTGCTTCTCCATGGCTCCGAGATCTGATCCACCAATAAACTTGCCCTCGGGTTTTGTATTTTTCTCCTCGATGCATTTCATTCAAGCCTATGTCTGCCGATCCATCCCTTTATGAAGGAGGTGCTCAGTTGGTTTGGGGTGAGCCTAATGCATCTGGGACCTAATTCCTGGAAGCACATAGTGAGCTTTCTGTGTTATGTGGTAGTACGGGGGTGCCGGCGAGCCTTAAACTCTTTCATAGGTGCTTCAGTAGTAAATCTTACCAAGCTAGAGAGGGTTGGTACTACCTCTTCCCTCTGAATGGGAAGCATGCGGTTTCGGAGCAATCCAACTCCATAGAGGATTAGAAGTCGATTACTTTTTGTTGTTTGGCGCCAAACCATGGGATATACCCACGCATTCGGCTTACGAGTTGCCGACCGTGAGGAATTTGGCTAAGTGGAGACTGAGTCCGACAGACCCTAGTATGTTCTTTGTCCATGCCTCTTTGTAAATGTTTAGTTTTTTTTAACTCTTCTACTTTTTCTTGTAGAAACAATCAGCCAAGTTGAGATCAACGCTCGTCTGTGGTGAAAGGACCACTGACATGACGAACGCTGGACAAGGCCATCGGTGTTTGCCTCCACCTCTCGACCCTCGAAGGAGGCAATGGTGATGGTAGAGGACTCTTCTACGTGGTTGACTAGGGTATCCCTGAGCTCCACTGTTCTTGCTACCACTGACCTTATTCAAGCTCCCCTCCCCGATTTCACTACCGAGGCTCAAAGGTCCTTACCTCCGAGATGGCAAGGACCTATCACCCCGACCCGACTTGACCATCGCAGATTCGATGACTGAGGCGAGGGTCACGGTCGAGAGATAAACAACTTAGCCCCTCCCCAAGATCAGGCAACTTCAGCATGTGAGAACTTCGACTCCACCTAGCTCAACTTCTCCCGGGCCCAAATTTTGGTATGTAGTTAGCTCCTTTGTCCTTTTAATCTTTACTTGCTTAATTTTCTACATATTTAAAGTTTCTCCTTACAAGCTTCTCTCTAGGCTATGAAGATTAATAGGTAGTTCGACTATGATATGAAGCTACTGAAGGGGAGAGTTACACGGGTCGAGAAGGAGTACCTCGATACTAAATAGGCCCTCAAAGCTTCATAAAAGAGGGAGCATGCAATGCTGCTAGAGGTTGGCTTGCTCAACATCGAGCAGGAGAGGTTGCTGAAGGAGAAGATGGTTGGGAAGGGAAGGAGGAGAAGATGGCGAGTGTCCAAACCGAGGCCGAACGTGTTCATCGCAGCCCAAGATGAAGGCTATAGCAAGGCCCTGCATGACATGGAAAAGCGTGTCGCCAGAGGATACCACTTTGGCCTCAAGGTAAGCGAGGTAGTCATGGTTCCTGAGAGGAGCTGGAGAGGCAAGGAGGAGGGGAGCCCAAGGAGGGTAGGCAAGAGACCACTTCGGAGCTTCCGGAGAGGGTGTTGGAGATGAGAGAACCATGAAGGCCCCCAACGTGGGGCCAAGGTGCTCCCTTGATCTCAACGCTTGAACCTCTTAACTTTCTTTTTGTAATTTTATCGAATTGCGGACTAGCCACCGTTGTGTAGAAACTTTTATGTTGAACTCCTGAGTGCAAATTTTTAAAGCATTTTATTGGATCTTCTAGAAACTTCTCAAAACTGAAGCTGTGTTTTTGAACTTTTTGTGTTATAACTTTAGTGTTTATGATGACAGATTACTGTGTACACCAGAAGGGATTCCCGGGATGCTAACATCGCTCATCTTCATGTCTTGCTAGACGAGCAGTAGATAAAAAATGATCGTCTAAACGAGTTGCTTCTCGTGAAGGATTTGGAGCTTGCCCACTTGAAGGAGACTCATCCTAGTTGATTGGCTAAGGCTCATTGGGTCAAGGATGATAGCCTCAAGGATATGCTCATTGAGAAGGACTTGGAAATTTACAAGTTGAAGATGTTACTTAGAGGACTACAAACACAGACTACCTCTTGCTCTCTCGACGAGTATAATCAAGGCAAAAGTTCCATGAGCTGTCCTCGGGGCTACGAGTAGTGCCAAGGTGCCCCGGAGATGCTCAAAGTGGTGTATCTGGGACTTCGAGTGTAGTATCTACTAAGAGGGTGTTACCCTCCCTCCATTTGAGATTCGGACTCAATCAGTTGGGTTGGAACCTGTTTTGGAAAGCCTGAGTGACTGAGGCGTAGGTAATTTGTATGTGAATATCCCTTTTTCCCACAGTCGTAGGTAATTTGTATGTGAATAGAGTGCCCATGTGTGTGAAATAAAGACACACAAGGTTGAGCATCTGATGTACTCCTGCCCCTAAATGTGTACTTGAACTTTGATATGAAATAAAAATTGCTCACTTATTTCTGCCTTATTTTTCACTTCCTTAGTGTTGTGAGTGCTTTTTTAGAGGCAAATGTTTGTGGGAGGAGCTCTAGAGATGAGCTGGACTCTGGAGTTGATGTTTTTGAGCTAGTGAGTTGTGGGAGCAGCTTTAGGGACGAGCTGGACTCAAAATGTCACTCTTTAAGAGTTAGCGAGTTGAGGGAGCATCTCTAGGGATAAGCTGGACTCCGAACTTATTGTTTTTGAGTTATTGAGTTGTGGGAGCAGATCTAGGGAAGAGTTGGACTCTGCACTTGTTGTTCTTGATTTAGCGAGTTGTGGGAGTACCTGTAGGGATGGCCTCTAAACCAAACTCGTTGTTAAAGAATTAGCGAGTTGTAGGAGCAGCTTTAGGGACAAGCTGGACTTTGCCCTCGCTTTGAGTTAGCGAGTTATGACAGTAGCTCTAGGGATGAGCCGGACTCTGAACTTGTTGTTTTTGAGTTAGCAAGTTATGGGAGTTGCTCTAGGGGCTGAGCTAGACTCTGAACTTGATATTTTTAAGTTAGCAAGTTGTGGGCACAACTCTAGGGATGAGCTGGACTTCAAACTTGTTTTTTTAGTTAGTGAGTTGTGGGGGCAGCTCTAGGGATGAGATAATCTCCGAACTTGTTGTTTTTGAGTTAAAATCTTGTGGGAGTAGCTTTAAGGACAAGCTGGACTGCGAACTTGCTTTTTTTGAGTTAATGAGTTGTGGGAGAAGCTAAACACCAAACTCATTTGTTTAAATTAATGAGTTGTCATGTAGCCCAGGAGAAGAGCTGTGCATCGAACTCATTGTTTTGAGTTAATGAGTTGTTGGTGTAGCTCGGGAGAGGAGTGATGCACCGAGATAATCGTTTACATCTTGGAGGTAGTACAACAATTTACTAAGGAAGTGCTGAAATTTATTGAAAAATCAATCTAAATAGCTGCTTTGGTGGCTAGCTCATCTACTTGCCCCCCAGGTCTTCAAGTCGGTAAGCTCCTAGGCAGATGACTTTGGAGACCTTGTATGGTCCTTCCCATATAGGAGGTAGCTTTCCCTTCTTGCGTGGCCTGGCGGTCTCAAGCTTTCGTAGGATGACGTCACCTTCCTTTAGGTTCGTCGAACCTTCTTGTTGTAGAATATTTCCACCCTTTGCTGATAAATTTGTCTATGTAAAGCAGATTTCTCGTGTCCTTCTCCAATGAGGTCGAGGTTGCCCTGGAGACCATGTGAATTGTGTTCCTTGATGAAATAAAGGACATGCGAAGAAGGTAATCTGATCTCTATAGGGATTAGAGCTTCGGACCCGAAGGTGAGATTGAACTTAGACTCTCCTGTCGGGGTCATTTTCATGGTCCTGTAGAATCAGAGTATGCTCAGGAGTTCTTCGTCTATCCTCTTCTTAAGGCCATCAATGATCTGTCTATTGGCATTCTTGGTTTGACCATTGGTTTGAGGATGAAAAATGGAACAGAAACGTTGTTCGGCCCCTAGATCGGAGCAAAAGGTGCTGAATGTCTAGGTGGCGAATTGGGTCCGTTGTTGATGACCAGAATTTGCTCAGTCTTATGTTCAATCTTATGCTCAACATGCAGACAATATTCTTCCAAAAGAATTGCTCAATCTTATGTTCAATGATGAAGGCCAACGATTCTACTTCGATCCACTTCGCGAAGTAGTCAATATCCACTACTAAGAAGTTCCTCTGTTCGGTTGCAAAGGGAAACATACCAAGTAGATCCATTCCCCATATGGCGAATGGGATTGGGCTTGACATGGAATGAAGTTTGACCTAGGGTGGCCTCTTAATAAGTGAAAACTTTTGGCAAGGGGCACACCGGCGAACATATTCTAGTGCGTCATCGAGAAGTGAGGGCCAATAGTAACCATGATTAATAATTTTTCATGCGAGGGACCTCGCGTCCATGTGATCACAACCAACTCTTTCATATACTTCTCTAAGAGCATACTCGACCTCCTCGGGGGTAAGGCATCACAAATAAAATCAGCCGTTAACTAAGATGTAGAAGCACTTGTAATGGATCCCTCAAGAAGTGTGTATCTTTCTGCTGGTAATTGATGTTATGTTGGCTCAACTCGATGAACCACTTCATGAGTGGCCCAGAGTTCACTGGCTTGTGAAGTACTTGCTTAAGGGGTTGGCCGATGAGGATCGAGACCGTGTGTGCTTGGAAGTAAGGGCAGAGCATTCGAGCGGCTTTTATTATAGCGTAAGCCATATTCTCCATTTTGGAATAACAGAGTTCATCATCATGGAGCTCCTTTCGAACATAGTAGATTGCATTTTTGATATTGTCTTCCCCCCTTACCAAGTTGGCAATGAGGATCTGGTCTTAGGTAGCTAGATTGAGGTAGAGATCTTCCCATGGCTCTGGCTTACTTAAGAGTGGTGGATTGGTTAGATACACAATGAACTGTTCGAAGGCTTCTTGCTATGATTCCCCCTACTTAAAGCCTTCTGATCCTCGGATGGCCTTAAATGATGAAGGCACTTTTCTCTGAACATGGAGAGGAACATGCCGATGGAGGCATGGCACCCCGTGAGTTTCTGGATCTCCTTGATGTTGGATGGGGGGGACTTGTCGAGTATGGCCCAAATTTTCTCCGGATTGGCCTCAATTCATCTATGGCTAACCATGAATCCCAAGAACTTTCCTGAGGAGACTCCTAAGGTGCACTTCGTGGGGTTCAGGCTTATGTTGTGCTTCCATAGAACATCAAAAGCTTCTTGGAGATCAGTCACATAGTCATCCTGTTTAAGACTTTCTAGAAGCATATCGTCAACCTAGAACTCCATGTTTCAATCGGTCTGTTCTTTGAAGACTATCTTCACTAGCCGCTAGTAAGTGGCTCCACTGTTCTTTAGCCCGAAGGGCATGAACCGACGGTACTAGAGTCCTTGATCGGTGATGAAGGATGTCTTCGAGATGCTGGAAGGAAATATTCAAATCTGATTTTAACCTGAGAAAATATCCAAGAAGCAAGAGAGCATATGTCCGGATGTGGCTTCAATCAGGGCATCAATTCTAGGAAGATGAAAAGGATCCATCAGGCAAGTTTTGTTTAAGTTAATAAAGTTGATGCAAATTCTTCAATTTCCATTAGCCTTCTTCACCATGACTACATTGGCTAGACACTCGAATAGCTGACTTAGCAAGCGGCTAAGAGTTTGTCAACATCTTCTTTGACCACTTGTTGCCTGTCGGGAACGAACTTGCGGCACTTTTGTTGGACCGGCTTGATAACTAGGTTGACAATTAGGTGGTGCTTGATCAAGTCCTCTGAGATGCCAGGCATGTTAGCAACGGTCCGAGCGAACAAATCCTATTCTCCCAAATGCAACTAACAAATTGTTCCTTGACTTGGTGGGAGAGGTATTGGATAACTCGAGAACACTTGGACGAGTCTTCACAAGAGAAGGGGATTTCTTCTAATTTATAGATGGCTTTAGACACAACCTGACTCTTCTTTTGAGGGAGCGCTAAGGCTTTGAATGGGAGGACAGAGCCCCCTATTGTAGTCATGTAGCACGTTTGAGCCACTTCTTGACTTCCCCTTGACTTCTTCCACACCTGCTAGTGTAGGGAACTTCATCTTTAGGTAAAACACTGAAGCTACGACATGGAGGACCGCTTGGCAGGGGTGGCCGAGGGTGGAGTTGTAGGCCGCTTTCACATTAACAACTATGAACAACATGGCCTCGCTCCAGAGAGTGGGAGTATTACCAGTCGTCACGTCAAGGGCGACTATTCCTTTGATCTTGACCAGACTTGGAGAACCCATTGGGGGGGGGGGGGGTGGGGAGGGGAGTAGCCCCTCCCTTGATTTCCATGAGGACAGTTTATATGTTATCGTTGAGTGGGGCAAACTTGTTCGGAGGAGGGCGATGCTGACCGGTCCCGTCCTTCTTGGATTTCTTGGGCCCTTCCTCATTCAAACTCCTTCGTTTGTTTCCGGATGTGGGCTCACTTTGGTCTTGATGATGAAGGACATCCTCAACTTGTATGTACTTCTGACACCTTTCTAGTAGCTCAGAGATGTCCCGAGGAGGCTTTTTGGTTATCGACGCTTATGTTGAAAGACGGGAACTGCCATCGCTGGGTCGAGGGTGGAAATAGACCTCGAGTCGGTTGTGAAGCGCTTGACAAAGTCCTTAAGGGGCTCCCATGCCCTTTGCTTTAGCTAAAGATAGGAACCACTAGTATTCTCAGTTTTACTGCCGATGATGATGTGCATGAGGAAGATTTCCTCAAACTGATCGAATGAGGAGACAAACTCTTGAGGAAGGCGAGATGTACCAATCCCATGTT